>JACEFZ010028433.1:585000-650000 GCA_014155875.1 Cepaea nemoralis | reverse complement strand
GCTGCGATAATTGCGTTGCGTCGTCGGCTGAAATCATCCGACATCACAAAAGCATTTGTTTTTCGAGTTTGCCTTCACGGATAAGGTAGTAATACACTATCATTTTTAGATGGTGAAACTAATGGTACCTGTGTCAGTTCATAGGTCCTCTCTTCCCATCCATGCTTCTCAGATGAGACTCACATATAACGTTCGGCAGCGCCACTACACGTAGATTCCCAGTCATCCACTAAAATATTGGCTGATTTAGTGCCGACGCATGCCGCTTTGTTTCTTGGATGAACGACCAGTCTTATTCAGATGACTTGTCTGTGGCAGACATTGGCTATTGTGACTCTCCAGTCCTCAGAATCATATGTAGTTGTGATGAAGTTGACGCTGCTTATATAATTAGTTGTTGCCGAGCTGTTTAAGCTTTCCACATACGCCCTTTTATATCTTATTCTGAAACTCTGGTCTAGTATTGAACCCTGTTTAGTACAATATATGGCTCTGATTCATTTAATGTATCCCAGCATGTCACTTCTAGTCATCTGTGTGTTTAAGAAAATCAGATGTCGATCTGATGCAGTTATATATTACCAATCAAGATTGGACATTCACATGTATGAAGCGTCATTAGCGCTAGAAGACTAAAAGTTAATCCCATCAAACATAACTTCTTCTTTGTGTGCCCTTTATTTCCTATTGGGGTATGGGCAGTGAACCCTTTTAACCCCAAACTGTCTTATCTCGTGTCATCTCCTGCTGCTCCCTGCATATCCTTCCCATATTGTTTGTCTCTGTTTTTATTTCGCTTTTCCTCTATAGTTAGGTCTCCCAATATTTCGCTTTTCCTCTATTGTTAGGTCTCCCAATATTTCGCTTTTCCTCTATTGTTAGGTCTCCCAATATTTCGCTTTTCCTCTATTGTTAGGTCTCCCAATATTTCGCTTTTCCTCTATTGTTAGGGCTCCCAATATTTCGCTTTTCCTCTATTGTTAGGTCTCCCAATATTTCGCTTTTCCTCTATTGTTAGGTCTCCCAATATTTCGCTTTTCCTCTATTGTTAGGTCTCCCAATATTTCGCTTTTCCTCTATTGTTAGGTCTCCCAATATTTCGCTTTTCCTCTATTGTTAGGTCTCCCAATATTTCGCTTTTCCTCTATTGTTAGGTCTCCCAATATTTCGCTTTTCCTCTATTGTTAGGTCTCCCAATATTTCGCTTTTCCTCTATTGTTAGGTCTCCCAATATTTCGCTCGCCTTGTTGGTTCCAGACAATGACGTGTCCAGTTATCCTAGTCTCAGGTTTTCTCGAAGTGTGCCCTATCCAATGCCAGAGTCTTTTCCTATTGTTTGACTCTCTGGAGTTTACCAAGCGTAACAATAATATCTGTGTTTCCTCAAACATGGTTAAAACACGTTAAATGGTTTCCAGAGATATATGTGTCATGTTGCTTAGTATTCGGTATGCATATATGCAATAGCTTATGGTGACCAGCTGTAAGGTATTTTTAAAAATGTTACAGTCTTTTTTGTTTGGAAGGTATGGCTTTTCTAAAGTATTATAAGAACCGTGATGGTATAGTAGTTAGTGCACTCTACTACCAACATAATTGTTCTGTAATCCATCCTTAGTGGTGACAGGGTTGCAATAATTTTAATGACAATAAATATTATCAGACAAACTACTGAGCGTAATCTTGCCAAGAGATCAACATACAGCTGAAAGATGCTGGTGTTGACAGCTAAGTCCTGTAAAGGATATGCTAAAAAAAAAAAAATATTATAGTATAATACTATATAAAGCAAGTATGCTGGTTGCTCATTCACAATGTGGATTTGACTTAATATAGTCGCTAAGTTTAATTTCATTATGGAATTCACTACTGTATTAAAGTGAAGAGTTATCTACCATTTTACACATATCCGGAATTACATTTTAATACGTACTTAATATGAAGAGCTAACTGCTATTATATACTTATCTATCATTATTATAGAATAAGAAACTCTTATTGAATGTCTGGAAGAGAGTAATCAAATGTGATATATAACCCATTTTGCTGTATGGCAGTGAATCATAGAACATGTATGAACAAATTAGGAAAATTGAGAAGGCCTTAGGTTCGTACCGGAATACGATCAGCGTTGCCAGTTGTGGGTTGTGCTCAATCTTTAAATTTCAAATCCCGAAACAAACAAATAAACCAGATTAGGAAAAGCTTGGAGATGTGGTTCCTGAGAAGCATGTTGAGAATACCTTGGACTGACAGAATAACTAACAACAATTGTCTGGAGAAGGCTAATGAAACTAGAACATTATATACGACTATAAGAAAGCGATAAATAGTATTGTATGATCATGTGATGAGAAGAAAGGCATTAGAGAATATCGTGGAAACTGGAAAGATGCGGGGCAAAATAGATAGAAGCATACCGATAGAAATTATGTTGTATGGACTGAAACGGTGTCATGGAGGAATATTATCAACAGAGTTGTTCCATAACAACAGGAACCGAGATCTGTGGAGAGACATGAACGCCTACCCCAGTTGCAGGGCACATTATGAGAATGGCTATCTAGCAGTGTATTTTACTACTTAGTTAAATTGGAGAGTTATCTGTGTTTGAATTGTTAATGTATTTTACTACTAAGTTAAATTGGAGAGTTATTTGTGATTGAATATTTATATGAAAACGTATTTTCTTCACAGAATTTAGAGCACGAGATCAAGTTCGGATCCATGTTGCTGCAACAAAAGGCTATGTCGGTAAGTGTTCTTACCTCTTTATGCACGAAATAATTTGCCATACTGTGACCTGTCACTGCGAACAAACATTTTGAATGTTACTACGTTCACCTATATCAAACAAAATCACCATACATACATTTGGCGTTCATAGATCGTGTCATGCTGGCAGCCGCTGATCGACATTTCGTTACTTGATATACATTCTTCTTCTTCTTCTTCTTCTTTTCTTCTTCTTCTTCTTCTTCTTCTTCTTCTTCTTCTTCTTCTTCTTCTTCTTCTTCTTCTTCTTCTTCTTCTTCTTCTTCTTCATGTTCGTGCCTTTGTTAGAGTGAAGTCGGTAACATTTAGCTATGCTCCTCTGTGGTCAGTTTGCCCGACTTCCGCATGCATTTGTGTCAGGTTTGCTTTCTCTAAACCAGTGGTTCTCAACCTTTTTTGGCCCTGCACTTCTTCAACATATGTTCAGAATCCCCTCCCCCCCCCCCCTCCCCCCCCCCCCCCCCGCGCTTCTACACAGTATAGGTAAATATGGAAGCTAAAGTTAATAACACAAGAACAAGTCTAGACGTCCACATAAAACGTGATTTACGGATCTACTTACGTTATGAAACGAATTTCAGAAGAAATAGAAGTATAGAACCTAACGTATGGAGGAAATACAACAATATCAAGTAATCGGTTCTTGTATTAACGCGATCTTGAAAAAATCTTAACCGGATACTTGAAGATCCACAAATTGATGGAAAAGACCTTAGACCTTTAAAAAACATTTATTGGAAACAACAAGCAGCCGTCAGAATTGATAATGATGTAGGTCATTATCAGCCTATTAAAAGAGGTGTGAGACAGGGATGTGTGATGTCTCCAGATCTTTTTTCCCTGTGCAGTGAAAATATTTTCAGAAATATAGAAGATATGGAGGGAATCAACATTGGGGGAAGATACATCAATAACATTAGATATGCAGATGATACAATCTTGATTGCAGACAATGGACAGGACCTGCGACATTTAGTAGATGCGGTTGTTGCACACAGTGAGCAACTAGGGTTAGAATTGAATAGTAAGAAAACACAGATTATAGTCGTCACTGGGAAGAAGGAAATACCACAATGTGATATACTAGTGGATGGGCATACTCTTGAGCAAGTTAATCGGTACAGCTATCTCGGCACAGTCATAATCGGTACAGTTATCTCGGCACAGTCATAACATCTGATGGGAGATGCCTTGAATAGATTAGAACAAGAATTGCCATGGCGAAGGTAGCCTTTTGCAAGTTGAAAATCATACTGACCAATAAAAAGATATCAATTGAAACGAGAAAAAGAGTGTTGCAGTGCTACATAGAACATGTACTTTTATATGGATGTGAAGCGTGGACAATGAGCAGTCAAGCTGAACACACTTGATGGCTGTGGAAATGTGGTTTCTGAGAAAAATGCAAAGAATACCATGAACAGACAGAAAAACCAATGAACAAGTCCTTCAAGAAACAAATGAAGATCGTAAACTGATTAGAGGCATTAGACGTAGACAGTCAAAATTTTTTGGGCATGTTATGAGACGAACTGACTTGGAGAAATTGGTGACGACTCGCATGATCGAAGGGAAGAGACCAATGGGAAGACCGAGAAGTAAATATCTGGATGGCTTGGCCACGTGGCATGGTCGAGAGAGAAACACTGAGCTGATCCACAACTCTGGTGATCGAGTTAGTTGGCAAAACATGATCGCCCACGCTTATCGGCATGGCACATGATGGATGGATGAGAACCTCTGCCCTAGACAGTTTCCATTCAACCTAGTGGGGTTTATCTATTCTAGAGTAGGCAACCTTTCCTAATAATTACGCCAGGGCAGCGGTTCTACAGCCCGCTCATAGCCATTTCCAACTGCCGTGGGATTTTGGACGTGAACACCATGCACACGGGACCATTTGCGTTTCGTGCTTATCCTAGAAAGCTATATACGCATTCTCACTACTCAAGAAATCATGAGGCCATGTGATATCATCAGATACCAGTGGTTCTTGGACACAGTGCCCAGCTCTATGTCGATATCATTAGATACCAGTGATTCTTGGAACAATGTCCACTCATATGTTGTTATCATTAGATACCAGTGATTCTTGGAACAATGTCCACTCATATGTTGTTATCATTAGATACCAGTGGTTCTTGGAACAATGTCCACTCATATGTTGTTATCATTAGATACCAGTGGTTCTTGGAACAATGTCCACTCATATGTTGATATCATTAGATACCAGTGATTCTTGGAACAATGTCCACTCATATGTTGATATCATTAGATACCAGTGATTCTTGGAACAATGTCCACTCATATGTTGTTATCATTAGATACCAGTGATTCTTGGAACAATGTCCACTCATATGTTGTTATCATTAGATACCAGTGGTTCTTGGAACAATGTCCACTCATATGTTGTTATCATTAGATACCAGTGGTTCTTGGAACAATGTCCACTCATATGTTGTTATCATTAGATACCAGTGGTTCTTGGAACAATGTCCACTCATATGTTGTTATCATCAGATACCAGTGGTTCTTGGACACAGTGCCCAGCTCTATGTCGATATCATTAGATACCAGTGATTCTTGGAACAATGTCCACTCATATGTTGTTATCATTAGATACCAGTGGTTCTTGGAACAATGTCCACTCATATGTTGTTATCATTAGATACCAGTGGTTCTTGGAACAATGTCCACTCATATGTTGTTATCATTAGATACCAGTGGTTCTTGGAACAATGTCCACTCATATGTTGTTATCATTAGATACCAGTGGTTCTTGGAACAATGTCCACTCATATGTTGTTATCATTAGATACCAGTGGTTCTTGGAACAATGTCCCACTCATATGTTGTTATCATTAGATACCAGTGGTTCTTGGAACAATGTCCACTCATATGTTGTTATCATCAGATACCAGTGGTTCTTGGACACAGTGCCCAGCTCTATGTCGATATCATTAGATACCAGTGATTCTTGGAACAATGTCCACTCATATGTTGTTATCATTAGATACCAGTGGTTCTTGGAACAATGTCCACTCATATGTTGTTATCATTAGATACCAGTGGTTCTTGGAACAATGTCCACTCATATGTTGTTATAAGTGGTCTTGGAACAATGTCCACTCATATGTTGTTATCATTAGATACCAGTGGTTCTTGGAACAATGTCCACTCATATGTTGTTATCATTAGATACCAGTGGTTCTTGGAACAATGTCCACTCATATGTTGATTATCATTAGATACCAGTGGTTCTTGGAACAATGTCCACTCATATGTTGATATCATTAGATACCAGTGATTCTTGGAACAATGTCCACTCATATGTTGTTATCATTAGATACCAGTGATTCTTGGAACAATGTCCACTCATATGTTGTTATCATTAGATACCAGTGATTCTTGGAACACTGTCCACTCATATGTTGATATCATTAGATACCAGTGGTTCTTGGAACAATGTCCACTCATATGTTGTTATCATTAGATACCAGTGATTCTTGGAACAATGTCCACTCATATGTTTTTATCATTAGATACCAGTGGTTCTTGGAACAATGTCCACTCATATGTTGATATCATTAGATACCAGTGGTTCTTGGAACAATGTCCACTCATATGTTGATATCATTAGATACCAGTGATTCTTGGAACAATGTCCACTCATATGTTGTTATCATTAGATACCAGTGATTCTTGGAACAATGTCCACTCATATGTTGTTATCATTAGATACCAGTGGTTCTTGGAACAATGTCCACTCATATGTTGATATCATTAGATACCAGTGATTCTTGGAACAATGTCCACTCATATGTTGATATCATTAGATACCAGTGGTTCTTGGAACAATGTCCACTCATATGTTGTTATCATTAGATACCAGTGATTCTTGGAACAATGTCCACTCATATGTTGTTATCATTAGATACCAGTGATTCTTGGAACAATGTCCACTCATATGTTGTTATCATTAGATACCAGTGATTCTTGGAACAATGTCCACTCATATGTTGATATCATTAGATACCAGTGGTTCTTGGAACAATGTCCACTCATATGTTGATATCATTAGATACCAGTGATTCTTGGAACAATGTCCACTCATATGTTGATATCATTAGATACCAGTGGTTCTTGGACACAATGCCCAGCTCTATGTCGATATCATTAGATACCAGTGATTCTTGGAACAATGTCCACTCATATGTTGATATCATTAGATACCAGTGATTCTTGGAACAATGTCCACTCATATGTTGATATCATTAGATACCAGTGGTTCTTGGAACAATGTCCACTCATATGTTGATATCATTAGATACCAGTGGTTCTTGGAACAATGTCCACTCATATGTTGATATCATTAGATACCAGTGGTTCTTGGAACAATGTCCACTCATATGTTGTTATCATTAGATACCAGTGATTCTTGGAACAATGTCCACTCATAGGTTGATATCATTAGATACCAGTGGTTCTTGGAACAATGTCCACTCATATGTTGATATCATTAGATACCAGTGGTTCTTGGAACAATGTCCACTCATATGTTGATATCATTAGATACCAGTGGTTCTTGGACACAATGCCCAGCTCTATGTCGATATCATTAGATACCAGTGATTCTTGGAACAATGTCCACTCATATGTTGATATCATTAGATACCAGTGATTCTTGGAACAATGTCCACTCATATGTTGTTATCATTAGATACCAGTGATTCTTGGAACAATGTCCACTCATATGTTGTTATCATTAGATACCAGTGATTCTTGGAACAATGTCCACTCATATGTTGATATCATTAGATACCAGTGGTTCTTGGACACAGTGCACACTCCTAAGTTGATATCATCAGATACCAGTGGTTCTTGGACAGAATGCCTAGCCCTATGTTGATATCATTAGATACCAGTGGTGCTTTGGCACAATGCCCACTCATATGTTGATTTCATTAGATACCAATGGTTCTTGGACACGATGCCTAGCCATATGTTGATATCATCAGATACCACTGGTTCTTGGACACAATGTCTAGCCCTGTGTTGATGTCATCAGATACCAGTGATTCTTGGAAACATTGCCCACTTCTATGTTGAGATGAAACCCATTACCTTTTGAGCCTCAAGCGGACACCACAACCTCCCAACCACGGCTGACAGGAAACTAAAGTTAACATGTTAGTTGCATTTACTTTTCAAAACTTCGCAATCAACCCTAACATTTACTGACTATTTCGAACTAACGAACGAATGAACGAACGAACGAACGAACTTTATTTTCAACGGGTCACAAATTGACTACGCAGGCCCGTCGTACATTCAGCCCTTCCAGTCATTCATCTTTCGTACATCAATTATATATTGTGCAGGATACACTCACATAGGAAGGGGGGTTGGGGGGGGGGGGGATATTGCCAAATGAAAGTTGTTAACATAAACAATGCATACTACCATGTTAAGAGACAGGCAGGCAGCCAAACACATATACACACGCACATGCTTAAACACACACATGCATACCTGTATGCATACTTGCATCACTTACACAAACTCTCATAATTATGCACCCACTTAAAAATACACACATACACACTCCCTCGCATACATATATACTCACTCACAATTACAAACTCACTAACAGGAATTTACTTATACACACATGCTTACTCTTTTTCTCCATCTCTCTCTCTCTCTCTCTCTCTCTCTCTCTCTCTCTCTCTCTCTCTCTCTCTCTCTCTCTCTCTCTCTCTCTCTCTCTGTGTTTCTGATTTTCTAGGCAATGTGCTGAAAAACCGAAGCTCATACAATTGTGAAGGTCAACGCAAAGCGATCTTCTTCTAAATCTCCTGTGATTTTGAAACTGTAATCACTCACTATACACAAGTCACAGACGCGAGATGAAACCACAGCTCTGTAAATTTATTAAGTGCCGTCTCCTTAATACAGTTTTAGAACCCTTGATGTTACTCTTATACTTATCTCCTACTTGTCTACTTCTTGTTGTTCTGCCGTTGACTTTTAACTCCATTGGCTTTTCGTGATGTTTTCTCTCCATATGCCGAAAGACTTTCACGTCTCTTTTTTAATTTATTCCATCAGCCTTCTTTTCATCCCTAGCCGCACTTGGATCTCATTATGTATTTGTTTGTTTGTTTGTTTGTTAGTTTGTTTGTTTGTTTATTTGTTTGTTTGTTTTGTTTTTTGTAGTGAAAGGCGAATGTTTAGTGAGAGGTAACTTGTGTATATTCACATTTCGATGTCCACGTTCTCAGTTCCATGTTCTACTAGTTTGTTTATTATTCATGCTTAGAAAAACATTTAGTAATGTTGCCTGAGGAGAAGAGAGAGAGAGAGAGAGAGAGAGAGAGAGAGAGTGTGTGTGTGTGTGTGTGTGTGGTGGGTGGTGTGTGTGTGTGTGTGTGTATGTCTGTGTCTGTGTGTGCGCGCGCTATGTGACTATTATCGTTCAGCGTTTATGTATGTATTTTCTTATCTGTCTTAATGTTACCTTTCTCCTGTTTTGTAATGCATTTTTGTTTATATTCCTGTTCTCGTGTGTGTGTGTGTGTGTGTGTGTGTGTGTGTGTGTGTGTGTGTGTGTGTGTGTGTGTGTGTGTGTGTGTGTGTGTGTGTGTGTGTGTGTGTGTGTGTGTGTGTGTGTGTGTGTGTGTGTGTGTGTGTGTGTGTGTGTGTGTGTGTGTGTGTGTGTGTGTGTGTGTGTGTGTGTGTGTGTGTGTGTGTGTGTGTGTGTGTGTGTGTGTGTGTGTGTGTGTGTGTGTGTGTGTGTGTGTGTGTGTGTGTGTGTGTGTGTGTGTGTGTGTGTGTGTGTGTGTGTGTGTGTGTGTGTGTGTGTGTGTGTGTGTGTGTGTGTGTGTGTGTGTGTTGGCTGGCTGGCTGGCTGGCCGGTCTGTGTGTTTTGTGTGTGTGTGTGTGTGCGTGTGTGTGCGTGTGTATGTGGGTGTGCGCACGCGTGTGTGTGTGGGTGTGCACACGCGTGTGTATGTGGGTATCATTTCAGCAATCATCTACTATTAAACAGCTGGCGAAAGGTTTGCGGGCGCAATACTTCATCCCGCATACTAAGTTCGAAAAACCAGCTGCGGCGATTTGGAAACAGACCGCCTTGCGCTGGTTTTCGTACGATGTTATGGGTGACGCTCGATCATAAAGCAATGGCAAACTACTGAACGTAAACTTGCCAAGAAATCACAAACAGCTAATAAATGCTGGTCTTGACTGCAACGTGCTGTAAATAATATGCAATTAATTTTAATTATTAAATGCCCAAGACATGAGAAACATATAACATGTGCTCACAGTGACCTATTTACTTTTTTTTTTCAATACTGGCTTCTTCTTTACATCGTTATTTGTTCGGCAGCTGGCTTTTAACTCAAGCGTCGTCCATACACGTGGTACTACTTTTTATGAACAAGACTTTTTTTTTTTTTTTGTGCGTGTATATTAGCTTTTCCTATTGCCAGTGTCCCTCGCCTTCCAGCGAATCCACTCTGACTTCTGAAGTACTTGCAATGTTATATCCTCAATACAAGGACGAGAAGTCAACATTTTAGTCCAACTGACCGGTGAATGAGTTGAACCTGCTACCTCAACATCAGCACCGCAGATGTTTAAGAACGCTGTTAATGATCTCTGTGTAGTTTCCACCCGTACCTCAAATTATTTCGTAGACCAGCTACCTGTTTACATGTCCCTGTTCTGGGTTTTATTGTCACTTTATTATGATGCTATATGAAAGTAACTGTACTTTCAAGTACAGCTCAATTTAGTTAATGTTGGAGGCGGAATCAGACCGATAAATAAATTGTACTGGCGACTAGTTTGTTTAGTATATACAATGAATACGTCAGTATAGATGGGCTAAATTATGTATTTTTGTGAAAATAAATTTAGTGCAGACCGAGCTGCTTTAGAGAAATTTGTAGATTGTTTCAGTGTGTGTTGACTAAATTTTCTTTAAGAGAATTATGTACATTGTCTCAAAAAGTGTTGGCTAAGTTGTCTTTAAGAGAACTATATACATTGTCTCCGAGAGTATTGATTAAGGTGTCTTTGAGATTATTATGTTTATTATCTCAGAGGGTGTTGACTAAGTTGTCTTTAAGATAAGTATCTACATTGTCTCAGAGAGTGTTGACTAAGTTTTCTTTAAGAGAATTATGTACATTATCTCAGAGAGTCTTGACTACGTTGTCTTTGGGAGACTTATGTACATTGTATCAGAAAGTGTCTACTAAGGTGACTTTGGGAGACTTATGTACATTGTATCAGAAAGTGTCTACTAAATTGTCTTTTAGAGAATTATGTACATTGCCTCAAAGAGTGTTGATTAAGTTGAAATTTGTAAAGAGAATGTAGACTTGAGGTTTGTAAGAAAACATAAAATGTCCTCATTCTCCTCGTCTTCTTCTTCTTGAACTCGTTTGCATACCCTAAGATGTATTAGGTATTTGGTTCTAGCCTCATATTTTATAGACCGATAGACACTTGGTGCTGTTTAAGTAGTGCTCCGGCCGCGTTTACTTCTCAGGACATTTCTTGGTACCCATGTTAGGCTGAATCGACCTGGGAGACAGGTCGATTAAACCTAGTTCTCATCGATGGCGATTCGAACACATAACCTCAGGGACGGCAGGCAATCCTGCTAGCCACTGCGCTACCGTTTCTGTACAACATGTTCTTAGATAACGTAAACAGTTACTAATTGTAGATTCATTCATTCATTCATTCACTCACTCACTCACTCACTCACTCATTTATTCATTCATTCAGTAGCATATCCCTTGCAGAACTTCGCTCCCATAACAAACGTCCGGAAAACTTCTCGATCATAAGCAAGATGTCCAGAGGCCATTACACCCACCTGGAGATCATTTGCTACATACTGAACCCATCTTCTCTTTGGTCTTCATCTTCCTCTCTTCCCGGGAAAATATCCCTTCATGATTCTTCTCTCCAAACGTTCATGGCGTTTCAAGTGACCAAAATAATTAAATTTTCTTTGTTTTGTCGTCTTTATCAGCCAGCCTTATTAAATATTTAGCTCTTGTTGTATGGATGCATTTGTTATTTTCGGTATCCAAGATATTCTTAGAACCCACAAGAGCAATATATATTCATCTTTTAAGTTCCTGCATTGTGTCACCATTGTTGGTAATTAATGATTACTAGAAGTAAATGACAATCTCATTACATATGTATAGGAGACAGCTGGTCTGTTAATTCACAACGAAATTAATGTAGCTAAAGTTTAGTTTATTTCTCCCATAGACAGTCTCATTACATCTGTATAGAAGAAAGCTGGTCTGTTAAATCACAATTACATTATTGTAGCTAAAATTTAGTTTATTTTTCCCCACATACAGTCTCAATACGCGTGTATAGAAGAATGCTGATCTTTTCAATCACAACGAAAGAAACAAAGCTAAATTAATGTAGCCAGCGCTTAGTACTGAAGTGTCGAGGTAAGAGATTTCTCATTCACTAGGAAAGTTAGGCACCGTCTTTTACCGTCAGCCTGCGGGACAACTATCGGACAAGATGCCATACCAATTGAACACCTCAAAAAGGACAACTTAAAAGCAAGAAAGTATGTGGCGGAATGAGCTTGAGAGCAGCCGGCAAGTAGCTTTTGGCTAAAGTCTCCAGTTCGCTATGGTATGCTCAGGATCTCTTTATAGAGACAATGGCTGCGGTTACCGACCAGTATGGTCACTGCCAAGAAGGAAAGCAATAGCCTAAAAAACTATGGCTATCAAAATAAATTATGGAAAGGTAAACAGAAAGCTAGAACGCAGTACTGAAAAAAACTTGCTTTTAAAACAAATGAAATTGAAAGGAAATGAAATAGTTTGGGAATGTAAAAATCATCATCATGTGCCATGCCGATAAGCATGGGCGGTCATGTTTCGCCATATCACACAATCACCAGATTCGTGGATCAGCTTTGTGTTTTTGTCTCGATTATGTCATGTGCCCATGCCATCTAGATATTTACCTATCTACTTTCTCCTTGTTTATTTTCCCATAAATCTTTTCTGATGTTGCCAAGTTCTTCAGTTTATTTCTCCTCATAACGTGCCCCAAAATATTTTTCATTGTCTACGTCTAATTTCTCTCATCCGTTCACGGTTTTCATGCGATTTTTGAAGAACTTGCTCATTGGTTTGTGTGTCTGTCAATGATATTCTTTGCATGTTCTTAATAAACCACATCTCCACTGCCACTGGATGTTTCTCAGCTTTTCTGCTAATACCCATGTATACAGCCATATAGGTTATTCACAGCTTAGATCCCAATGCGAACTGGTCACCTGCTGCTGAAGAGGACAGTCTCTATTCCGTGGGAATGTCATGAGAAATGGAAAGCTGGAGTATATCCTCACAACGGGAAAATTGGAGGGAAGGAGAAGCAGAGAAAAACCAAGTAAGAAGATACTGGATAGTTTGGCATCATGACATGGAGAAACACTGGTATCAGAAATGATTGACAGCACAAGAGACAGAAGGATATGGACAGTCATGATTACCAACGCCACACGGCATGGACTGTATAAAGAAGAGGATAGCATAGTGTAGATTATTTATATTATACACCAAAAGCCAGTATGACACATAATATCACTGCTCATCCATCGAAAATACGAATCTCACATACAATTTCTAAATTGCCTTGACGGAAATCAAATGTGTTTACTTCAACGTCCACATACAAGGTATCTTTGAAGAGGAATGATCCTCTCTCAGCCAAACTACTAAACTAATGGTTTACCCGTCTTTATTTATGCAGGACTTGTCATGTAATTCCTCTTACACTTTATTGTCTTCATGTTCTAACCCTGTAAGGCTTTTACTGCCAGACTAGTTTTGAAAGTAATCAAATGCGATTCATTTTATGCAAGACAGAACACGCGTTTTATTGTACGCCGTCAGTTACCGCTATATTTCCATACCGTTCGACTTGAAGTCTAGTGCTTCAGACCAGGCTGCCGTTACTTCTCTACTCTATTATGTTTGTCTCCAGTTATACCGTGATAGAGTATAGTACATAACGGTTTGCGTCTCTTGGTTCAAATTACTGAAGAGTAAGCTTTGTTATAGCTAAACAACGTTATATATAATATAGTTAAGGTTTTTTGTTACCATACTTATGGAATTTTTGCTAGCGGCTTTAGTGTGTTGCGTTATACGTTCTGAATATAAATTAATCCGTTCATATTTGTTTGCCCTGATTCACGTTCAGTTTGTTCGAAAAGTATCTGTTCCATCATTATGAAATTTTTCCTGCCGTCTTATATTTACTCCCACCTAAGTAATATGCAGGATGTACAGATGATAGTCAAGATTACAGACAATGAACAGGACCTGCAAAATTTAGTAGATGCGGTTGTTGCACACAGTGAACAACTAGGGTTAGAACTGAATATTAAGAAGACACAGATTATGGTCGTCACTGGGAAGAAGGAAATACCACAATGTGATATACGAGTAAATTGGCATATTCTTAAGCAAGTGAATCGATACAGTTATCTCGGTACAGACATAACATCTGGTGGGAGATGCCTTGAATAGATTAGAACAAGATTTGCCATTGCGACGATAGCCTTTTGCAAGATGAAACACATACTGACCAATAAAAAATATATCAATTGAAACGAGAAGAAGAGTGTTGAAGTGCTACATAGAACATATACTTTTGTATGGATGTGAAGCGTGGACAATGAGCAGACAACCTGAAAAACATATGATGGCTGTGGAAATGTGGTTTCTGAGGAAAATGCAAGGAATACCATGGACAGGCAGAAAAACCAATGAACAAGTCCTTCAGGAAACAGATGAAGATCGTACACTGATTAGAGTCATTGGCAAGATCGAAGGGAAGAGACCAAGGGGAAGACCGAGAAGTAAATACCTGAATGGCTTGGCCACGTGGCATAGTCGAGACAGGAACATGGAGCTTATCCACGACTCTGGTGATCGAGTGAGATGGCAAAACATGACCTCCCACGCTTATCGGCATGGTACATGATGGATGGAAGGAATATGTCTTTGATAGGTCTAAGTCTGTTGCATATTCAAGGTAACTTCTTCTTCTTCATCTTCTTCTTCTTCTTCTTCTTCTTCTTCTTCTTCTTCTTCTTCTTCTTCTTCTTCTTCTTCTTCTTCTTCTTCTTCTTCTTCTGCGTTTATCTGGAATGTTGTTTTAGACGTAATTGCATCGTGCCTGTTTGCAGCATTTTACCAGTTCCACAATTACATTCATCAGTATCTCCTATCTTTAGTTTATTGAACAAGTGGCATGGCAGAATGTTATGTCCTGTGCGGAGTCTGAAGATTGCTACTTGTTCACTTCGGTTGATTTTATAATATGCATTATCTTCTGGTGACCTGGGTGTTCTGATTCCCATTTTTGTTCTATAAGTGCTTTTTATCAACCTATTTGCCTCAATATAGGTTATGTCTATGTCATACTGAGGTAGTCGTCCGCCCTCTTTTGCTAGTCTGCCAGTCTCTTCATTTCCAGGTATACCCCAATGTGATGGGATCCACTGTATTACAACTTTTTTTTTAGATTTCTGACATAGTCCATGGAATGCTGCTCTTAGGTCTGCTAGTTATGTAGTTATATATATATATATAATTGAAAATGTTTGCAGATAAAGCACACACAGAGCGTGAAAGACGTAAGATGGTGCAAAATGGTGGTAATGACCATGTTTTCTCATGCATCTACTGTGGGCAAACATTTGCAGCAAGAATTTGCCTTACCAGCCACACTCGCCACCGCCATGGGTCGTAGTTATTAAGCCTTTTTGAAGCACAATGTACCAAACTATCGTCTGTCAAGACGGAAAGGTGCCAATGTATATATATATATATATATATATATATATATATATATATATATATATATATATATATATATATATATATATATATATATATATATATATATATATATATATAGTTATTAGTTTTTTTTTTAAATATAATATAAACTATAATAAAATTATAGTTATTAATATAGGTATTTGCTTCCCTTTATTTTCCTCCATCAATAGCATTTCTGTTGCAGTTTTCAAAGCCCCCACCTCTGCTTTAAAGTTACTTGAGAATTTTCCAATTGCCACTATGTTTTTTTTTCCACTCCTTTTTTTAAACTTAAGGGAATTCTTCCTCTATTTTCAATTGAATTTGTTTTGTGGCTTATCCATCTGTATATGCATGGGTCCAATTGCTACTTGAGTAATGTTCTTTTATGTAGTTTAGAGCTATTTTTCTTCTTTCTGTTTCATTCTGAGTGTTCTTTTTCTCAATACTAGGACTGTTTTCTATCATCTCAGACAATTGCTGCTGTCTCCAAGCTGGAAACATATGTGCATTATAAATGGGTTTGACTGTTGATATGTTAAGAATAGGATCTGCCCTAATCTTTCGTTTTGCAGTTTCTACAAAGTTGCTATGCTTTAGTTCTCCCTTTTCAAAACCATTAAGCCTTTTATACATGGGGTGGTCTGTCAATCTTCTAAATTTTTCTGCTTGTTGTTGGGCTCTACAAAGACTTCACACGCTAAACTCGCAGAGAATTCTGCAGCTACACATTGGTAGCATGCCTATAGAAAGTGTAACCGAGCACAAGGCACTGGGTGCTATCATAGATCAAAATCTAACCTTTAACTCACATGTTCATGGTCTCGTTAAACAAGTAGCCAAAAAAGTGTACCAACTTGCCAAAATTAAAAATTTCCTTGACGAAAACACAAGAAAGATATTCTATACTTCCCATATACAAACACATATTGATTATTGCTCCACAATCTGGGATGGGTGCTCTAAATCAATAACAAAACGCCTGTATTCACTCCAGAAAAGAGCAGGGCGTTTAATTAATGGTGAAAAGCTTACCGACAATTCTAACCTACATAAACATCTTCGGTTACTGCCACTCCACAAACGACTACTTTTTAATAAGGTCAAACTAATTCACAAAATCCTATTTCAAAATGCTCCAAGCTACCTTTGGCCATTGTTTAAATATAACGCAAGACATAGCGAGCGACTAAATATACTTCATGTCCCTAAACCTAGTATAGACTTATATAAAACAAGCTTAGCATACTCTGCCGTTCTCTTGTGGAACAATCTTCCACAAGAAATCAAAGACACCACAAATCATTATTCCTACATTCGCAACCTGTTTGAACACTACCTCAGTACTGACTACATTCCCCCATAAACAAAAACAAACAAAAAAAGACAATAATAATGGTAAATTATCTCAAACGACAACTAGCCAAAAAACATTCCCATATGTATGGCACGTTACACCTTCCTTAGGTATTTATAATGCCCATGTTAAACATTGCCTCAGTGAGTCATTTGTTATTGATTATTTCTCATGCGTTATAATACTATTGTTCTTTTGTTGTCAAAAATTTCCTGAATGAAAGAGTGTAAGAGAGGAAATTGTGAAGAAGGGCAGAATGTCAGACGGGCCTGCGTGTCCAATTCTTAACCCTTTGAAAATAGAGATGTTCGTTCCTTCGTTCGTTCGTTCGTTCGTTCGCTCTACTATCTCTTCTGTCCTGCATTGGTTGTAAATAAGTGATCTTTTCTAGTTCGTTAATAGGCGTGTCTTCAGGCTTCCGGTTATGATCTGCATTTCTTGATTTTGGACTCTACTTATTTTGTTAAAGCTTGACTTAGCTGCTGTGCCCAAGCTTCGATGCCATATTGCAGTACTGGCCTCACCCGTCCAGTATATAACTTCTTATCATGGAAAACGGTGAACTTTCTTTGATGTGATGGCGAAAATGTATTGAACTCACGCTAACAAACATATTTACAGTAATGCACGTTAATTGGGGTAATAACATCTGAACATTCCGTTCCGCTATGTGACGTGCTTCTCTATAAAAGGAAATTCCCGTGCACTGATATTTCCATGTGAATATGTAATACATTTCATAATAAGCACTTCATCTCTGACACGTAAATTAAATACCGCATATAAACAAACATTGAGATCTGCTGTACAATCTCCAGAACAAACATGTTTTGTTGGATCTGCATAATGATAAGGTTATATGCTAAATCTCACCATTTTCCCTCATTTGCTTACTGAGTTATTTTATGTGTATACGGGGCCAAACATTTGTGAACGCACTATAGTAAACTTCTTTAGATATGTGTGCACCTGAAAAAAAAAAAAATGAACATTACCTAATATGTCTCAAATACTAACATCCGAAAATTGAAACCAGGTAACATCTTTTTCCTCTTCTTCTCCGTTCACTTTATTCAAGTGAAATTTAATAAATTCAAAGAAAGCAACAGCCAACTTAAGCTTGATGACATCTCCATAGAGTTTGTCCTTAAAACGTAGCCGGTGTAGGCCAAGAGACTTTTCTCTGTTCTGCATATGTTTGGCGCTCCTGCATTAAATATTTAGCTGTCTTCTGCTAGTTTCACAGTTATATTCATCAGTATCTCATATTTTTAGTTTATTTAACATGTGATATTTCAGCCTGTTGTGGCCTGTCCGGAGTCGGAATATTCTAACTTTTTCTTTCCAGTTGAGTTGGTAATATGCATAATCTGTCAGCTGACCTGGATGCTCTGTTTAAATACTGGACTTCAATTCTTAAAACAGTTATGATGATCTCGTGGATGAAGAAACAAAACAGTCAAGACATTCTATAGGATATGAATGTCTGAGAAAATCAACTCCCAAACATTTCTCCGCAACTGAAATACTTTGGCCACATCAAATGTAACATAAGCGTAGGGGGTCTAAAAGTAACTCGTAAATGTAACATAAGCTAGCTAGAGAGTGGGGGGGGGGGTGTCTCCGTAGCATAGTATCTTGCTCACAGGGGCGTAGGTCGTCTCGAGCTCCGTCATTGTGTTAGTGAATGCAGTTTTTTTTTTTTTTTCGGAGATACATTGGGGTCGTCTCCAGATCTACGGAGTTTGGTCTCTGCACGACGCTTTCGGACACCCCTGGAGGTTATCTACTCGATAAACGAATAGCACCTATGCTGAGAAAGACTGAGCTAGACGGAATAAACCCCTGTGAAATGAAGTCGATCTTCTGGCCATTTAACCCCTTGTAAACGTCACCGTGGCTTTAACGTGGTTCCTGGAAGACAGGCATGGGTTAACCCCCAGGACGGCTGACACGCGACAGTTAAGAAACCTTGGGATGTGAATTCGTGAGGCACAGGAGCTAGACAGGCGAGAAGAGTTTTACTAGCGGGCTGTGATGAGGGCGTCATTCTGAAAAAGACATCCTACATAACGATGATAATCATGATTACACAAGAAAGGTATTAACTGTGAGAATAAGCCTAATTTACAACATTTAAAACATCAAATTATTCCTCCCCACGACGCTTGACGACAGAAGCTGATGATGATGATGATGATGATGATGATGATGATGATGATGATGATCATGATGATGATGATGATGATGATGACATGGGGGAAGGTCACTTCCATGGAGGCGTGGTCAAACCACCTGCCTAGTGTTCTGAAATTGGTGAGTGTGTTTTCAGACTCTTGTCAAGAGTGCAGACTCTGAGGGTCGTCGCTGAGGCTGCAGAGTTTATGGTCTGTGTGACGCATTCGTCTGCCGCTCTGTGGAAAGAGACCCAGTGAAAAGAAACCAGGCCATTTTTTTCTTTAACGTTAGCTTGCTTTGAACTCAAGCGTAGTCTATACACTTGCTACTACTTCTAGTGCACTGGACTGATTTTTTTTTTTTTTTTCGTGTGGATTTGCTCTCCCCATTACAACTGTCCCACGCCATCAGGCGAAACCACTCCGACTTCTGAGGTACTCCTAATCTACACCCCCCAAAGTCAAGGACCAGAAGTCAACACTTTAGTCCAAGTGGCGCAGGTGTTGAAGCTGCAGTACACCGGAAGTTTAGGGGCGAGCCTCTTACCTTTTGCTTGATTCAAAACCAAACATTCCAAATTCGGCCTCGTTCAACCTGCTTCTTCAGCCTTGGTTAGAGTTGAGGTCCGTGGTTTTATTTGTTTTTATCTTGTTTCTTTCTGTGCGCTCTTACGAGTGAGTCCTGACTCGGACTGGTTATATAAGTGTTTGTGTCTGTGACGTCAGCTGGGGGTTTGGTCGGCGCGTTATCCTTTGTGCCCGGCTCCTCTGGCCTTTGGCTTGGCTACAGCTTGCGGCTTTTCTGCAGTCTTTTGCGTGGCTTCTGCTTGCGGCTTCTCTGCGGTCTTTTGTGTGGCTTTTACTTGTTTCTGTTGGTATTGTTCTGTTTCGGCTCTCAGCAGCTCTCTCTCTGTCTTGATGGCTTTTAGGACTTCTTCGTTTTCTTTCTTCATCTCGGCCATGCGCTCCATCTCTTGTTGGATGCTGTGCTGGATTTCTTTCATGTCTGCCAGCAGTTAGTCGTTGTTGCTTGTCGGAGTCGGCGTCAGAAGTGCCTTGATTTACTTCTTCAACTCGTCAGTCTGGTTTTGTTGCAGTGATTTTTCGGCTTGTGAGATGCCTGTTGCTGTTTCACACCTCCGCAATACTTCCTTGTATGGTGTCTTTGTAGTTATGGCGGTCTTTAAGACATCTCTATGTCTTTGGAGGTACAGACAGCCCAGGTATCTTGCTCCATGCTTGCCACGGCAGTTGGCACACTTTCTGTTGTCGCTGGCCTTCGGAAGTCCTTGTCCTGTTTGGCCAGCAGGCATTCCATGAATGCATGGTGTTCGGCGCAGTATCGACAGATCTCTGTCTTGCTGTGTCATGTTGTTCTGCTGTGGCCGGCCCTCTGGCATCTTGAAAATTGAGTGATTATCGGAATGAATCTTTCAGGCTGTTGAATTTTCTTGTTCATAGATACTGTGATCGGCATCTCGCTGCCCTCTGTTGTTACCACTGCTAAAGTAGTAGGTATCTTGGAGTACGTCAGAATCCGCTCCGACTTCAAGATTCGGATATGGAGATTCTCCCGTTGTAGCTGCTTCAAGATTTGTTCATCTGTCAGTGCCACTTGGATTCGTTTGTTCACCCATCTGGTCGTCTTTGAGTCGGTGTTTCCAGCTCTAGTGTCTTTCTCCTCTCTCTTCTTCTCAGCTGTCTTGGCTCTTGTCCGTGGTGGGTTGTCGTCGGTCCTCCTCGTGGTAGCTTCATTTAAGGTTACTGTAGGTTAAGACTCCTAATGGAGTATCGGCCCAAGACCACGCATGCCAATCCTTTTGTGGACCAGTTCATGATTGGTTGGATTTGTGGCTGATAAACAAGAAGTAGGTCTCACGCCACCCCTCTTTAGCTGCCTTGTACGACCTGCACAAAAGGTTCCGGCGTGACTATACTGTACTTTCCCCTTTGCATCACCCATAAAACAGGGACGATTTGTATTTTACCTAGTTTTCATATTTTCTTGGTGTCTATATGGTTTATGATAGCCTTATGTTATTGTACTTGCTTTGTTTTGAACCAGAAAAAAAAAGAAAAGAAACGAGACAAACTAAAATGAACACTTGTATTACATAGTTACATGTCTGTTGGGTGTAAATAAAGTTACAATTTGTATTCTGTTTTATAATCACCTTATCTCAGAGACAAACAACAACATAACAGCAAACAGACTAAGTTAATCAAAATGTATGTCTCTGTTACCCAGATGAAATATTACTTCATGTGTATAAGGTATTTTTTTGTCTGTTGCTTGTTTTAAAAAACATTTTTTTTAACTACTACAAAGAATTGAAATAAACCAAAGTGATTGTTTTGTGTATTATAATTTTGCTTGATTGAATCAAGTTATGTTTTCTTTTTTTCTGTAATGGTTTTTAAAGTCTTTATAGTTTTATTGTATCATATGTTTTACTGTTTCCGTAACAGTATGAAAATGTGGATAGTTGTATTGTGCCATACGTTTTACTGTGTAAAGTTGTGTTTCAGTGGTTTTATTGTATCATATGTTGAGGGGGGGGGGGGGGGCCTTGGGTAGCTGGGTAGGGGTACACCCTATCAAAGGAGAAGTAAGGTGCCTCCTTCCCTCCGCTAGCCTACGGGACACCCTTGGGCAACGTGGAGTACCCGTTTAGCCCCCCCCCCCAACAGGGTAACGTGAAGCCATGTGAGCAGGTGGTGGATTGGACTTGGGAGCAGCCGACAGATAGTTGTTGGTTATGGTTTCGAGTCAGTGACGGTGGGCAGAGGATCTCTCAGTAGAGACAATGGCTACGGTCATCCGATCAGTATGGTCACTGCCAGGAAGGAAGAATGGTAGTCTTCCCTCCTTATTGATTCCCGGACAGAGGAGGCTCGTCAGCCTTGGTTGGTATCTCTTCTAAGAGAGGGAACTCTAAATCTCAAACCTCCGCTGCCTTTCGGGCATACCCACATGGGAAAGGCTTCGGGAGTAAACCCTGAGGACAAATCCGGAGATGGAGTCCCTAAGGCAGTTCCATGTTGTAAACAACATAGTTCTGGCAACTCCTGCGACGGCACCGATGCCAAGTTGCATTGGCTACTGCCTTTCCCTTGGTCAACATCGGCGACGTGGAGAGGGGGAACCTGCTACTGGGCAACAGCTGGTTCTCCGATTTCCATTGCCCAGGCTTGTGCCCTGAAGAGGTCACTTCAGCACCGCGTAAAGCGGTGACACAACACGGGAAGCAGCATTTGCCGGTTATAAGTCTTAATGCTCGATTGGCGTAGAGCAAGGCGGCATGGGCTACTTCCGACGGTGGGAGAGATCATCGTATCTCACTAGACAGCTACCGCCCGCCTAAGCTGGGCAGCCCCCAGTCAATAAGGTGTTGTCTCGCCACGGTCCATCTGCTCCTGAGGGTGTGTGGAGCTTAGGGGAAAATCCTGACACATGGACCGCAATCTATACACCTAGCAACAACAAAAAAAAAAACCAGCCCTATGGCTGGGAACATGGAACGTAAGAACCATGACCCCTGGCATCTCAGACGATCTAAACGAGATTGTGGATGCCCGCAAAACTGCAGTGATAAACAACGAACTACTAAGACTGGGGATAAACATTGTCGCCCTGCAAGAGACCAGACTTCAGGAATCTGGAAGCATCAAGGAGAGGGACTTCACTTTCTACTGGCATGGCAAGCCGTGCGGAGAGACCAGGGAGCATGGAGTTGGCTTCGCTATCAGAAACAAGCTGCTCAATTCCATCATACCACCAAGTGATGGCACTGAAAGAATACTGAAGCTCCAACTCCAGACAGAGGCAGGCCCAGTTAGTATTATAAGCGTTTACGCCTCAACACTAACTGCAGCATCAGAATCTAAAGACAAGTTCTATGACGACCTTAGCAAAGAAGTCAGTGAAACACCAGAGAAACAACATCTTTTTATCCTGGGGGATTTCAATGCCAGGGTTGGCTCCGACCACGAATCTTGGCCTTCATGTCTAGGACAGTTTGGCGTTGGGAAGATCAATGACAATGGACAACGTCTCTTGGAATTCTGCACCCACCATAATCTGTGCGTGACCAACACCTTCTTTGACACGAAACCTCAACACAAGGTGTCATGGAGGCACCCCAGATCAAAGAACTGGCACCAACTCGACCTGGTGCTCACTAAACGTAGCAACCTCCGCAATGTACGGCTGACTCGCAGCTATCATTGTGCTGACTGCGACACCGACCATTCACTCGTCTCCAGCAAGGTGAAGATAAAGCCCAAGAGAATCTACAGAAGCCGAACAGAAGGAAGACCACGCATTGACACCAGTGGCACCCAAAATAAAGAGAATGTCAACAAATTCATGCAGGCTATAGCGGATACTTTGCCTGGCCCCACAGACGGAAATTCCACCGAGAGATGAAGTCATTTTCGCGACACCATCTACAATACAGCACTATCAACATTTGGCAAGAAGCAAACTAAGTCAACCGACTGGTTTGAAGCACACTCTGAAGAGATGCTCCCAGTCCTGGAGATAAAAAGACATGCATTCTCAATGTATAAAACATCACCTTCAGAGAAAACACTGCAGGCATTGCGAACGGCCAGAAATAGATTACAACAGATGGCAAGAAGATGTGCGAACAGGTATTGGCTACAGCTCTCTGCTCAAATTCAAACTTGTGCAGACACTGGAAATATAAGAGGAATGTACGAGGGCATCAAGCAAGCTGTCGGTCCATCAAAAAATAAGATGGCCCCTTTACGATCAACTGAGGGGGTAATCATAAAAGATCGAGCGAAACAAATGGATCGCTGGGTAGAACACTACTCAGAGCTATACTCAGTGGATAACACTGTCAGCGAAGAAGCTCTGGAAGCCATCGATCAATAGTCCGCCATGCATGCCTTGGATAACGAACCTTGCCTCACAGAAATCAGCGAAGCACTAGATTCTCTCAAATCCGTCAAGGCACCTGGAGTAGTTAAGTTTGGCGCGCAGCCACGTAGTTTTTTGATTGCGGTGTTCGCGGGTGATAGATTTTAGGTTTTTTTGCCGACTGAGGGGGAAATGGATGCGGCTTTTTAGGTGAAATTTTTTTGGCGGGTCTCTGTAAAATTATGGTTGGCTGGTCTGGTGGGAACAGGGATATATTTTGGTTGGTGGGTTGTTTCTGTGAAAGTGATTAAGGTAGCGGGCGTATTCGTGTGTATTTTAGTTGTTTCTGTAAAAATAATTAGTGTATGAAGGGTGTGAAGGGGAAACGTTATATATTTTGGTTAGAAAGGAACGGAGTATATGAATGTGGTAGTATGAGTGGTGAGTGAAAGATAAACTTGCAAGGGTGTGACGGGTCGTCTTTATACTCGACGAAGCATGGGTAGAGGTGTAGATGGTTACTGAACAAAAGTAAAAAGGGTGTGATAGTAGTGTCTAAGTGAAAGTAAAGGGTGGTATGTAGCTTATTCACTACCATCATTGCAAAGGAAATCTTATAAAGTAGTAATGGGTATGGTGGTAAGGTGTATTAGTGGTCGATATAGGGATGGTTATAAATATAATATGAGGGTATAATCTGGAAAAAAACTAAGAGTCTGGGCTTAGTAATATAGTGAGGGGTCGTAGGTCTGAGTGGTTGATGTCCGCTGTAATGGAGATGGTTGTCGATCGGGCCCGCCGAACACTGAAGAGGACTATCATCGCGTGTCAATACGGTTCCAGGTGCTTGGACTGTTCCTCTAGGCCATATATCATCGTAATCGTCTACATGAGCCTCGTTGTCTATAACAAATACATGAACACATACAACCACAAAGACAACCATACAAGTATACATCACAAAGACATCAACCATACAATCAGGAACGCCTATACTTCTACATTCAGACAGACACACAAGTATAACGAAACAAACAGACATCCATAAAAAATACAACGATAGTCAAACACAAGCGCGCACACACACAACTACACACATGTAATCACAAACTAACATAACGGAACGTGAAAGAGCGTTAATATTTACCATGAGAGTAAGACGGTAAAATGGTTTCTCATATAATAAACTCGCCCACGGGCGTGCGCACGCGAGCACAGGAAAAGGAGAGCTCAGGCATTACAAGGTCTGTCTTACTTTATCTGTTTTTTTACTTGCGTTATTGAACATCTACAAATTGGTGGGGGGGGGGGGGGGGGGGGGTGGGACATAGAAAATAAAACTATCATAAGCATTGATAATGAAATAGGCCACTGTCACCGTATTAAGACAGGGCTGTTTTTTCCCTTGTACACCAGAAAATATATGAAAAGATCATTGAAGTATGTAACATCAATAGATATGCATTCTTGATTGTTGACAATGAACAGGAACATACAGTCAAATTCGTACAACGACACAAAAACAACGAAACAGACAGACACACACCTACGTACATATACAGAAACAAATGCGTACAACGAAACAGACACGCGTATATACACAGAATATTCCAGACAGACACACACAGTAAGATTGCCTGGGACCATCAACACGCACGTTTCATGGCTATGTTCAGGAATTTCTTGATGAGAAAAACACGCGGTGGTACCACTAACCCCTTGGTATGAATGTTTGCAGCATGGATTTATAGGTTGTTTCAAGTGGCTTTTTTATTTTCTTCTTCTATTCCGAGAGACAGTGATATATATATATATATATATATATATATATATATATATATATATATATATATATATATATATATATATATATAGAGAGAGAGAGAGAGAGAGAGAGAGAGAGAGAGAGAGAGAGAGAGAGAGGGAGGGAGGGAGGGAGAGAGAGAGAGAGAGAGAGACAGAGAGAGAGAGAGAGAGAGAGAGAGAGAGAGAGAGAGAGAGAGAGAGAGAGAGAGAAGAAAAAACCATACAATGGAACAAAAACATAATAAGATAGAGAAACAAAATTAAAAACAAATAATAACATTTTCAAATAGGTTTTATTGGTATACAACATTTAAAACTGGACAGGTCTTGACAGGAATAACCACTTGGGTGTAGACATCTTGATCGTTGTAGACATAAAGGGAGCAGAGGGACTTGATTATTGTAGAAAGATGTCTGGTCTTGACTGTCGGTAGATTGATATAGATGGAGTGTCGTTGTTCATGTGTCTTGAGAAACTGTCACCGCATAGTTAATGAAAAACAGTTTAGAGATATATCATAAGAAAAAAATCAATGACATACATAGTTAGTGAAAAACCAAAAAGTTCTGGATTAGTGATCTTCATCCTTCTGGGCTCTGCTGGTTGACTATCAAAAACACTGTTGTTGTCGAAATCATCACACATACCTTATTTGTTTCGGGTCCAGAATAAAGACATGTATGAGAGTTGATCCTTCATACAAGATATCTGAATACTTCTTTTTATCATACCAAAACCACCCGGTAGCTGTGGTCGACACTTTTTTCTAATACTACCACTTGATTGGGTAGCATAAGCGACAGGTCCATGCAGTACGCCTTAAGGGCTGCCAAGCTGTCTCTATCATTTGGTTGGATATCCTCTGCTACTATGAGTGGACGTGTTGCCAGGGTGTCTAAGGGTGTCATCCTTTCTCGTGATGTCTGGTGATGTAAGTACCGTTGTAGGTTCGAATTGTATAGATTGGTACGTATCTGACAGGGATAATCATTGTGAATGTTCCCATTATGGCGGGTAAGGTTATCATTGAAGATACAGTGGTGGCAGTCTGGTACTTGCGTTAGACTACGAGGCTGGTGTAAATATACAGGTGGTGCTGTCGTCTCTGGTATTGTAGTGTTTGGTGTATTCATACGTGGCTGATGACGTATTCGATTGTGTTTTTGTAGGCCATCGTTCGTATTATACACCTTATCACATAACTGACAGAGGTATATCTGGTGCTTCTCAGTGTGAATGGTCCGAATGTGACGATTAAGGGTATACTTATCACAATAGGCTTTGTCGCACACTGAACACGTGAAAGTAGATCTGGTGGTCATATTGATAAACTGGTCATAAGTCACACTTTCGGTTGTTGTTTTTTTCTTTCTTTCTTACAACCGCAAAAAATGTTCTGTTGTATACAATATATGTTTCACTGTTTTATCAGATGCCGACGATACGAATAAGGCTCACACCAACCTGTTTCACTGCTGTAGCTAGCCAAGTCAGTACGTGAACAATATCTGCTTACTACACGAACAATGCTCACACCAGCCTGAAGCACAAATACCTCTGTAGCTAACCAAGTCAGCACGTGAACTGGTACTGAGCTCACAAGAGACGCCGTCTATTTTATACACTGGTTCTGCACCCTACATAGCTGACGTGGCAGTTAGACAAGCTATTCTCACGCCGCCCGCCTGCTTCCCTACAGACCAATGACTCATACTACCACTTAATGACTTTTGCATATGGCGGTGATGACGTAGGGGCTTCTCGGACATCCGCGTTCTTTACCAAAAGGGGGGTATGTGGTTTCTGATATTCTTGTAGGGCCACGATTTGTTTATGGGTGAGTGTGTCGTCGTCGTCGTCGTCGTCGTCGTCGTCATTATCGTCATCGTCATCATCATCATCATCATCATCATCATCATCATCATCATCATCATCATCATCATCAAGTAATGTGTAGGCAATTGCACATGCCATAAATGTAATATTATCGCATATGTGTATATTAATGCATTTGTTGTATTCGGAATTTTAAAGGAAAACATGAATTTTTAAAAAAAAAATGTTTTACAGGCCAAATAATCTGACAATTATTATTATTTATTATTTATTATTATTATTACTTATTATTATTATTAAAACGTTTATTACTACTGCTACCATTATTATTAATTTTCCCATTATTATATTTGAATGTGCAACATGAAATATATTGTGGATGTGTGTCTGTGTCGCTGGCAGCAACATATGTATGCGTCTGGGTGTGGATGCAGGTGTGTATGTGTGTTGCATGTATTTGCACGCGCATGTGTACGAGTGTGTGTGTGTGTGTGTGTGTGTGTGTGTGTGCTCGTTTACATGCACTATGCCATAAATGTCATAATATGACTGTATATATGTATGTATTTGCTTTGTTCACACATGTGACACCTAACACTAACAAACGGCAACGCTCTGTAATATACACAAACAAAAGAAACACACATTACACCTTGTAAATATACATTGATTTGTATGAAATAAACGTTTTTTTTTTTTTAATCTGTACTGGTTGTGGTACCAGTAGTAATGGTTTGGGTGTGTCTTTGTTTTTATGTGCTTGTAGGTCTGTATGTACAAATGTATCAAGTGTGTACGCGTGTCTGTATGTACTTGTGATGACAGTAGTAATGGTATGGGTGTGTGTCATTGAGTTTGTAGTAGGTGTGTATTTGTGTAATTGATTATGGGTGAGAGTGTCTGTACTTGTGTATAGTTGTGATGACAGTAGTAATGGTACGAATGTGTCTGTGCTGTCTCTGCACATGTGTATATCTATTGATGTGACAGTAGTAATGGTATGGGTTGTCTGTATATGGTTGTCTTTGTAATTGTATGTGTGTTTGTGTGACCCTCTTTGTGTAATTGATTATGGGTGTGTACTTGTATATAGTTGTGGTGACAGTAGTAATGGTACGAGTGTGTCTGTGTTGTCTCTGCACATGTGTATATCTGTTGATGTGACAGTAGTAATGGTATGGGTTGTCTGTATATGGTTGTCTTTGTGTTTGTATGTGTGTTTGTGTGACCCTCTTTGTGTATTTCTTTATGGGTGTGTACTTGAGTATAGTTGTGATGACAGTAGTAATGGTATGGTTTGTCTGTACTTCTGTGTATGTATGTGTGTACTTGTATACTTGTCTGTACTTGTACTTGTCTGTCTTTGTATTTGTGTGTATCAAGTGTGTACTTGGCTGTCTTTGTGGTTGTATGACCCTCTTTGTATGATTTTTACACACCCCACACAAAAGAGACTTGTATCTCTAACAACGCACCAGCTAATATTGTTGTTGCTAATATTGGTAGTACTATTTTCACTACTACTGATTCCTCCTTACTTTACCCACCACCATTGCACTATACGTACTTTCCCCTACAATTTAAGTGGTCACTCGACCACTTGACCACTGCTTGACCACTGCTTGACCACGTCATTGATCACTTTAACCACTACCATTATCTTAGGCACATCGTCCTCTACAAGTTAAGGTCACTGGACCACTTGACCACTACTTGACCACTGCTTGACCACTACTTGACCACTAATTTACCATCCTTTAAGCATCACCATATCGTTACAACCACTTTTCCCTAAAATGTCCTTACTTGACTACTTGACCACTGCTTGACCACTGGTTGACCACTAATTTACCACTCTTTAATCACCACCATATCATTACAATCACTTTTCCCTAAAATTTTCTTACTTGACTACTTGACCACTGCTTGACCACTGGTTGACCACTAATTTACCACCCTTTAAGCATCACCATATCGTTACAACCACTTTTCCCTAAAATGTCCTTACTTGACTACTTGACCACTGCTTGACCACTGGTTGACCATTAAATTACCACTCTTTAATCACCACTATATCATTACAATCACTTTTCCCTAAAATTTCCTTACTTGACTACTTGACCATTACTTGACCACTGCTTGACCACTGGTTGATCACTAATTTACCACTCTTTAATCATCACCATATCATTACAACTACTTTTCCCCTAAAATTTCCCTAAAATTTTCCTCACTTAACAACCGCTTGACCACTGCTTGACCACTGGTTGACCACTAATTTACCACTCTTTAATTACCACCATATCATTACAACCACTTTTCTCTAAATTTTCCTCACTTGACTACTTGACCATTACTTGACCACTGCGTGACCACTGGTTGACCAGTGTGTAACTGCGAACATAACACCTCTTATCAATAACCATTACATTTATGACCACCCCTATATCGACCACTCCTACTTGACCACTAATACCCACCCCTTACCACCATACCCATTACATCTACTTTATACGATTTCCTTTGTAATGATGGTAGTGAATAAGCTACATACCACCCTTTACTTTCACTTAGACACTACTATCACACCCTTTTTACTTTTGTTCAGTAACCATCTACACCTCTACCCATGCTTCGTCGAGTATAAAGACGACCCGTCACACCCTTGCAAGTTTATCTTTCACTATCTCACCACTCATACTACCACATTCATATACTCCGTTCCTTTCTAACCAAAATATATAACGTTTCCCCTTCACACCCTTCATACACTAATTACTTTTACAGAAACAACTAAAATACACACGAATACGCCCGCTACCTTAATCACTTTCACAGAAACAACCCACCAACCAAAATATACCCCTGTTCCCACCAGACCAGCCATAATTACTTTTACAGAAACCCGCCAAAAAAATTTCACCTAAAAAGCCGCATCCATTTCCCCCTCAGTTGGCAAAAAAACCTAAAATCTATCACCCGCGAACATCGCAATCAAAACACTACGTGGCTGCGCGCCAAACTTAACTACTACCTGGAAATGATAGTATTCCACCTGAAATTTTAAAATGTAGCAAAGAAACAATCATCCCAGAACTGTATGCAATATTACAGCTCTGCTGGAGAGAAAAATCAATACCACAAGATATGAAAGACGCAAACATCGTTACCCTTTATAAAAACAAAGGCGACAGAAGCGACTGCAACAACTATCGCGGCATTTCCCTTCTCAGCATTACAGGCAAGATTTTTGCCAGAGTAATCCTTAAAAGATTACACATTCTTGCTGAAAGAATCTACCTCGAATCGCAGTGCGGATTTAGACCCATCGATATGATTTTCTCACTCCGGCAGCTCCAAGAGAAGTGCAGAGAACAGAGGAAGCCATTATATATTGCCTTCATCGACCTCACAAAGGCATTTGACCACGTGAGCAGAAGCGGCCTTTTTAAGGTCCTTGAAAAGGTTGGATGTCCACCCACCCTTCTTAGTCTCGTGAAATCATTCCACGAAAACATGCAGGGGACCATTTTATTTGACGGCTCAACATCCCAGTCATTCAGCATCAGCAGCGGAGTAAAGCAGGGCTGCGTGCTTGCTCCTACACTCTTTGGTATCTTCTTAGCTGTTCTCTTAAGGCAAGCATTTGGGACTGCCACTGAAGGCATATACCTCCACACAAAATCTGATGGCAAACTTTTTAACCCATCAAGACTCAAGGCAAAGACCAAAATAAGATCAAGATGCGTAAGAGAACTACTTTTTGCAGATGGTGCAGCACTGACTACTCATACAGCAGAAGATCTCCAAAGGCTAATAGATCGTTTTGCAGCCGCCTGCAAAGACTTTGGGCTCACCATTAGCCTAAATAAAACACAGGTGATGGAACAAGATGCTGATGCGCCTCCGTCAATCAAAATCTCTAATTACGAATTGAAGGTCGTCCATGATTTTGTGTATCTGGGGTCGACAATATCAGATAATCTTTCATTAGAGACAGAAATCGACAGACGCATTGGAAAGGCAGCCATAACATTTTCCAGGCTAGCTAAAAGAGTTTGGGAGAATAATAGACTAACAGAGCGTACAAAAGCTCAAGTATATAAAGCTTGTGTTGTTAGCACACTACTCTATGGGTCTGAATCCTGGACCCCGTACTCAAGACAGGAAAGGAAGTTGAATTCCGTCCACATGAGATGTCTGAGACGTATCCTGGGCATAACATGGAAAGACCACATAACAAACAAACGTGCTTGAAAGAGCAGATATTACCACAGTGAACACCCTCCTCAAGCAGAGACGCCTCCGGTGGCTGGGCCACGTATCTCGAATGGAGGATGAACGTATTCCCAAAGATCTCCTTTACGGAGAACTAGCCACATGAAAGAGGCCAACCGGAAGACCCCAAATGCGATATAGGGATGTGTGTAAACAAAATATGAAAACCATTGGAATAGATCCAGACACGTGGGAGAGAGTTGCAACAGACAGATGCTCCTGGAGAAGAGATGTACGAAAGAGACTGGTGCTCTTTGAGCGCAATCAGATCCAACAAACTGAGGATAGGCGGCACAGGCTCAAAGCGCAGTCACTTACTGCGGGACTTGCCTCGTCTTACAGATGCGGAAACTGTGACAGGGATTGTCACTCTCGAATTGGACTATACAGTCACCAGCGGTGCTGCCAGGCACCTCCCAAGCGGCACAACTCTATAGTCCTTCAGGACTGAAAGAGGCCTACTACTACTACTACTGTAGGTTCGGGTTCTTTGCTGCAGCTCACCGGCAGGTTCTCTTCTCTCATCATCTTTAAGGTCTTGGGGGCTTCCACGCTGCTCATCTGGTAAGACGGGTGTCTACTGGTATTTTTCTTGCTACGTGCCATGTTCCTCTCCCGTATCAGGCTTCTTAAACAGTTTGGGCGACTTGTTCTTGATAGCGTTCTGCAAGGGCGAATGTACGACGATATGGGAAAAACGAGGGAAAGTCTTGCCTTTTAAACAACTATACTATGTATGCATATGTGGCTGGGTGTGTCTCAGTCTCTTTCTCTCTCTCTCTCTCTCTCTCTCTCTCTCTCTCTCTCTCTCTCTCTCTCTCTCTCTCTCTCTCTCTCTCTCTCTCTCTCTCTCTTTCTCTCTCTCTCTCTCTTTCTTTCTCTCTCTCTCTTTCTCTCTCTCTCTCTCTTTCTCTCTCTCTCTCTCTCTCTCTCTCTCTCTCTCTCTTTCTCTGTGTGTATGTATGTATGTATGTATGACCGGTCTTCCTGGCCGAGGTGTTAACGACACTGTTCGTAATCCCGTAAATCCACGTGGGGAAAACAGCAGCTGCGAGAGTCGGCAGCGGTTCGCGCCGCTCTGGTAACTTAAAGGGGTATGTGAGCCGGTCGTTCAGAAAGCAATGGCAAACTACTGAACGTAATACTTGCCTAGTACATCAACAGCAGCTGAAAAATGCTGGTGTTGACTGCAACGTCCTGTAAGGGATATGCAACATTTTTAAATGTGTGTGCGTGCGTGCGTTCGTGTGTGAGATAACTTATTTTATGAATGTGATTATTGATGTACTATTGTTTTCTAGCCGTGTTGTGTTTCTCTATGCCTAGATTCTACTGGTGTTTGGCAAAGAAGATGGACAGTCGGACGGCTTTTGGTGGGCTGCAGAAAAGTTGGGCTATAGCTGCAGCATTGCCAGGACGCCGGAGAACGCCCTAGAAGCCTACCTCAACAACTATCATGATGTCATTATCATTGACGCTCGGAATAACAGCGGCAACTGTTTTGATGCTGAGGCGTTGTGCAGGTATTCTTTCTTGACATATTCACATATTTTGTAACACCCTTGTAAGATCAGAATTGAAGATCTGGCTGTAATTGTAAAGGTCAACTCACCAAGAGTTATATTTAAGAACCTTTGCTAGTTCAAGAGTTGAAAACAAACTCGCCTGCCGGTCCGGTAGTAATGGATTCGAATCCGCTTCGGAGCAGAGTTTTAAAATCGATCTAGGCTCCAGGTCGACCGAACCTAAATGGGTACCAGGACATTTCTTGGGAAATAAAGTCGGTCGGTGTGATACTGGCCACATTTACCACTCGACCATTTGGTCTATGTATTTCTACGTATGTATACTGCTGTTTGGTACTTTCATACAAGAATTGCTAGCGCCATATGTTCAATGGGCATGTAGCTCGTGAAAAGGGTCTTTTGGTGTTTACTTTTATATATTCATTCTGGCTTGAGAACGTGATTTCGTTTAGTCACAGGACTTAAATCCCAATGTGAACTTTCCCTCCCATACATGTCTATAGATGTGTACTGTGCGTGCGTGCGCGTGTGTGTGTGCGTGCGTGCGTGCATGCATGTGTGTGTGTGCGTGTGTGTATATATCACAAATTGTGTACTCATCTACTGAGATTGCGTGTTGTGGCGTTATGATATCCTCTTCACTTACGTGCAGGAAGGACACCATTGTATCACAGTGACTATCATGCTTGCCTGCCAGCCCCATGTTCATGTATTTGAATTCCCATCAATGCTGTTCTATCTTTAATTGACCCGTATTCCCAATGAACCAAGCCGTAAAGGGGTACCAGGAAATGTCCGGGAGGTAAAGATGGCAGCTTGATATTGACCACAGCACCCATTTAGCGCAGATTGGTCTATACATGTAGGGATAGCACCATATACACATTATGTCTCGAGGCGTTTAAAAGGGTCATTTATTTTTTTACTTTTTTTTTCCTAATAACTGCAGGTCAGAAACAGTATGTTCTTAGATTAACAAATATGTACGACATAGTCTTGTGTGTATGTGTGTGTGTGTGTGTGTTTTGCGTGCGTGTGTGCGTGCGTGTGTGTGTGCGCGCGCGCAATATACACAGATTTAAATAGTGAGAATAGTTCTAAGGTTTCCAAGACATAATGGCTTCTTAGATCATAGGTACATTAGTATAGTCACAGCAATAGTCACCTCATCTCTCCAATCATTAGAGTGAGTAGAGTAGTGCAGCCGTAAAATAAACAACGAGTGGACAAGATTAGCTGCATGTAAAAAAAAAAAAAAGAAACTATATTTGTCACCAAACACAGTTAACTCCTTTAATTCGTGTCAATAGAAGATAGTAAAAGACTTGATCCCCGAAGGTTTAGGCACTTAGGGTCAGGGTTGTGCTCTACCTTTTTAGCAATATAGCACTGGGAGTAGGTGTTTGAGACAGATGGCCCCTTGCTCTCTTACGTTCGTTTCTATTTAGCTCTATTCCTCCCAGTCTTTTTGTTGAGGGTTACTTTTGACAGCGCCGTCTCCTTTTTCCAATGTTATAACGGGCTTTTCAAATCGAGAATTTCTTCAAGTTGCTCTAAGTAAATATTTGGCAAACTAATGTAATAAGGCCTGCAGTCGCTTCACAAATATTCATGAATGATGGAAGGATTCAGTTCTTGCCTTATATTCAGCGGCTGCCCTTCATTTCAGCGAGACATAATCCACCAGGCAGTGTCATTGACGCCGGTAATGCGAGGGTATCCTAGGGCCGGTTGCTATTCATTGATGACATTAATCATTCAGCAACAGAACTCATATGGGGTGGACTTTAGCTGGACTGTTACCTACATATGTATTCCGCTGTCTGGCAGCCTTAAAAAAGGGATGTACTCGGATACTTATCGTAAAACTGTTTGTTTGTTTTTTTTCTTTTTGTTTTTTGGTGGGGGGGGGGGGGGGGGGTGTGCTCGTTTAATTGTACAGTGAATACAGTTCTAGGCTCTGTCGTATTCACCTCATCTCATCATGTTACTATTGTACCTTGCGGTGTTGAGGTAAAGTATAAACAGCGGGATAGTACCCGCTTATGGGCTTCATGTATCGATATTCCCATGGACTCTGTTAATTAACATTGCCGGGTGTATATCCATTTGGGTCAGTCCGTTTATACTTCTTAGTTTTTCTACGAGCAGTTTGAAGATCCCCTGCCGACTTGCTAGGCCAGTCGCGAGTTTAGGACGAAAATCTGACCATAGGGAGTCCATCCCCTATGGCGAGCCATAGCCCCGTTATCTCATTACCTCGCGGTCATGGTTTCCCAGTCTACACAGCGTGGAGGTGGGGCTGACGTGTGTAGTCTGCGGGTCATCGGCAGATTAATAATTTTCACTTTTCACCCCTCCTGGGAGAGGCTAGCCGATCCTAACCCTGCTGGCTGCAGGGTCAGGCGCAGTCCACATCTTGTAGACCCTCAGACGTATTAGATTTACTAATTCCTTTGTTTTGGCAGATACTATGAGACCTCTTTAAATAGTTCCTGGATTTCCACTTGCATTGATTCCATTCTGTGTTCATGTTTTCCCGGTGACTCAATGAGTATGTTCAGGGAGATCGAGATGGGTTGGATTTGAAGACATTGGAAGATAGAGTCGCTGAGGAGGTCAATTCTGACCAAACTCAGCTTCATCGTTGTACCAGTCCACGCAGGTGTGAGAAGAAGCGAACAAGCTGCTGGGCTTACGGGCGGGGCTACTATGGAAAGCTAACTAGCAATAACAAGGTTGGATACACTGAATGTCTTCAGAGAGGCAGGACGATGAAACTAATCAAGTAATTGCTAAAAACCTGTAATCTTGACAATACTGCAAGACCATCAAGCAAAATGGCTGAAGTCAGACAAGAGCGCTATATAGAGAGCCAAAGAAGAATAGTCAACAAACAGAACTGGTGTCGCCAGTCGCTATGCGCTGAGGCAGATTCTTAGGAGGATATTTAAGTAGTTATGGACTAAATGGTTCAAAGCACAGTGGGGTTAATTTGACGACGAACTAACTAACTAGTTATGATTGTTTACTGACCTCCCGGTTGTCCACGAAATTCCGTGTCCTGATCACGGTTATTAATCTTCTGCGACGACCCTACCCTCCGAGAAAATTGTACTCGGGAACCGAAAGACGTACCTCGGAATCAAACTCACGACCTTCGGAGCGTAACCACTTCGCTGCGGAGACTCTTTCCTCGTGGAAGGAGTAGTTCAAGGCCTCGTTTCTCCAAACTGTATTGATCGAAGGATGTATAATTTCCCATGCGAACCGTTCACAAGTTGTAGAGGTGGTGTCGGTCAGCACGTTCCTGTGACTGGCAATGAAGGGTTGAACCCTTTAACGGTAAATGAAGAATGATGTGCTTATGTGCATTTTATGTTGGTCATGTGAACGTCTACTGGTTGCATAATATAGAACTGCAGACTGCTACAGTAATTTGAATATTTTACTATTTCAGATCTATAAAAGCAACCAAAGCTAGTGATTACACAGTACTTGTGGCCGTCACCAAACGATAGTAAGTCTTTGCTTCGTGATAGTAATAATAAATAATGTTTGCATTGCTGTCAATATTAGCATCTTTCAGCTGATTGTTGATTTCTTGGCAAGATTACGCTCAGTAGTTTGCCATTGCTTTCTGAGCGGCCGGCTCACATACCCCGTAAGTTACCGACGCGATTCGAACCACTGCTAATTCTCACCGTCGTCACGTTACTTACGAGAGTACACGAGATTACGGAGAAAAGTCGCTAACCTCTAGGCCAGGAAGTTGACCGTGATAGTAGTATGTTACAGTATTTATAAGGTGTCGCCGATTCCATTGATTTAAATACTACAGAGACTCGGATGCATGTTCGGACAGCCGGCCAGTCACATAAGACGACACGGATTCCAAATCTATGCTAAGGACAGGGTTGATTCGCTGTACCGTGTCTGAATTCGACCATATCCCCCCCCCCCCCAAAAAGATCCTTGGGGCATATGTTTTTTGCACTCTGCATGACTGGTTTCAACACGTGTCTGTTACGTGTCTGCATTCCCTGATTATAACATGTGTGAAGGATATCTAGGTATTTATTATGTCTTTGTCTTGTGCATGCTCTTTTCCTATCAAGTCTGCTACTTATCAGTCAGTTTTCAAGTTTACTTCTCCACACAATGTACCCAAAATAGTTTGATTGTCTACGTGTAACTTCTCTGATAACCTATGTTTTCATTTTTCCATCAAGGTTGTCTCATACAGGATTCTTTGTTTGTGTTTTTTATCAGAAGCCACATTTCCCCTGCCGCAATTTGTTTCTCGGCTTCTTTGATTATTGTCCACATTATGATTCGACATAAGCGAAGGTTCATGTTACAACGTGTGCTTATCATGTCAATGTTGCATGTCGTTGCAGGACGTGTGCTTGTCAATGTTTCATGTTCCTACAGAACGCTGCGATCAACCCCAAACCCAGGTTGATTTTCTGGGCAAATTGAAGTTCAGTAGTTTAATATCACAAACCGCATAAGTCGGATGTGTCGGCAAAAACATGCACATTTCGCAGCTTTGCTGTAAATAGGCACAACGCAATTACGTCCAAAAATATTCCGGATGAACACAGAAGAAGAAGAAGAAGAAGAAGAAGAAGAAGAAGAAGAAGAAGAAGAAGAAGAAGAACAAGAACAAGAACAAGAACAAGAACAAGAAGAATGGGGGAGGAGGAGGTTGGGGAGGAGGAGGAGGAGGAAACCCTATTTTTTTTCATTCTGCAAAACAATGAGAGTGTCATTTTAACACTGTAATGAATCAACTTATGACATGATTCAAGTACGATCTATTCACGTCTAGTCTTGATGTTTCGATCGGCTACCAAGACTGAATCTGTTTTGTGTTAAGGTATTAAATAAATGACAAGCGTGACATTCATTAAAATAAGATTCAACAGAATAATGGGACTCTTCATTGACCGTTGAAGATAAGGGTCTCGCATGGATGAGAATGTCCTGAGTGATGTGATATCGGTTGTCTGGATTCTTCCTCTTCTTCGTTCATCCGGAGTTGTTTTTTTTTTGGACGTGATTGCGTTGTGCTTGTTTACAGCAGAGCTGCGTTCTTGCGCCGTTAGGCCGACACATCCGACTTCTGCGGGCATTTGTTGACCGGGTTAACCTTCCCGGGGTTGTCTCGATTCAACACAACACAACTCAACTCAACACTTCAACTCAACACAACTCAACTAAGATTCTACAACAGATTCCTTGTGTGTGCCTATTTATATTGATTGCTTAAAACAGCTGTTCTGAAACTGTGTGTCTAATGACCCCATTTACGCTTTTAATTACTGAGGACCCGCATTTTTGAAAGGTAGTAAAAGTGAGTACAGTAGTACTATTGAGACTAAACTATGTATCGGAGATATTGTTAGATCTTGCATGCATGCAGTGGCAGACTGGGTCTAAAAATTGTGGGTACCAGTATTATAACGTCATCAACATGTTTAACATATTGTTTATGTTTAGGAATTTCACTTCATTAGGGGCCTACATGACACACTTTATTAGGAGCCTACAGGACACACTTTATTATGAGCCTACAGGACACACTTTATTAGGAGCCTACAGGACACACTTTATTAGGAGCCTACAGGACACACTTTATTAGGAGCCTACAGGACACACTTCATTAGGAGCCTACAGGACACACTTTATTAGGAGCCTACAGGACACACATCATTAGGGGCCTACATGGTACACTTCATTAGGGGCCTACATGACACACTTCATTAGGGGCCTACATGACACACTTTATTAGGAGCCTTCAGGACACACTTTATTACAACCTGATAAAGGGGAAAATGAAATGGCACGTTGCAAGACCACAAAAGACGCGTGGTATCCAAGATGTGTAGCGTGGGAGCCGGCAAAACCGTAAAGAAGACGGGCGGAGAGAACTTTCATATGAGCTGCAACAAAGAACCTGAAACTACAGTTACTACTGAAGCCACCACGAGGAAGGTCGGCGACAACCCATCACAGACAAAGAGCCAACACAGCTGAGAAGGAGGAGAAAGACACCAGAGTCGGAAACACCGACTCAAAAACAGTCAGATGGGTTGTCAAGCGTATTCAAGTGGAGCTGTTAGACGAACAAATCACGAAGCAGCTACAAGAAGAGAATCTCAACATCCGAATCTTGAAAGCGGAGAGGATCCTGACGTACTCAAAGATCCCTACCACGCTGGCGGTGGTGACGACTGAGGGCAGCGAGATACCACACCAGGTATCGTTAGAAAAGAAAATACAACAACCTGAAGAATTCATACCAAGAATAACTCAATGTTCCAGATGCCAGAGGGCCGGTCACAGCAGAGCAACATGTCCCAGTAGACGGAAATCTGCCGTTAGTGCGCCAATCACCACGCCTTCAAGTAGTGTCCGTTGGCCCAGCTGGACACGGACTTCCGAGTACCCAACAACAAGAGAAAGTGCGCCAACTGCCTCGGCAAGCATGGAGCAAGATACTTGGACTGTTCGTACCTCCAAAGACACAGAGACGTCTTAAAGATCGCCATTACCATAAAGACACCATACAAGGAAGCAATGCGGAGGTGCGAGACAGCCACGGGTATAACACAAGCTGAAAGATATCAACTGCAAATCCAGATAGACGAGCTGAAGAAGCAAGTCAAGGCACCGCTGACGCCGACTCCGACCAGCGACAACGAAATAAAGGAGATCCAGCAAAGCATCAAACAGTGGGTGGAGCAATTGTACAGATGACAAAGAAGAATGAAGAGATTCTACGAGACATTAAAGCAGAGAGAGAAATGCTAAAAACTGAAAGGGAGCCAACCCATATCAAACCAGCAGAAGAAACGGAAAAGAACACAGAGAAACCGCAAGATGAAACTCAACAAGAGACTGAGCTGTTACCACAAGATAAAGCCAGCAACCCAACCGCGACACCCGAGACCTTCAAGGGGAAAATAATATCCCACCACACATCTGAACAAAACCGAGATGAGTAACACTACGACGGCACGGAGGACACCCCGCCCCCCCCCCTCCCCAGTATTTACCCCGGAGGAGATCGCATAAATGAACAGGAAAGAAGAACTCAGGCGCCACGAATACAAAAGGCGCATGGAAGAAAAGGAAAAAAAAAGATGCGCAAGAAATTCAAGGGGAAATCAATGTACTACCGCAAACCATCGAAAGAATATCCAGACATACTCTATGATGACGAATACCCTGAATACCCAGATAGGTACTATTATGATGACGAAGAGCTCGTCCCGTGGTTGACTACGGAAGAAGAAATCGAAAGACAGCAGAAACTCAAACTCGAAGAAGAAAAAAGGCGCGAGGAGGAAAAAAAAACATCGAAAAGTTCCTACAGAAAATGCACAAAAAGGAGGCAAAACGACCAAATAAAAAGTCCTTATTAGGACTGCAACCAGTCAAGCCAGACGAGCCAGGAGCCTTCACTAACAAACGAAACCACCAGAGGAGACGGGCACAAAAGACAACAGCCACCAACCCAAACCCACCCCCCCCCCCCCCCCCCCCAGCTGACGTCACAGACACATATGCCGATAAAACCAGTCCGGATCAGGACCAACTCGTAAGACAAGACAAGAATCAGGGTGAATAAACCCACAAAAACCACGGACCTCAACAATAACCACAGCTGAAAGAAGGAAATTGAAAGAGGCCGAATTTGGAATTTTTGTCTTTAAACCAAGCAAGCAACACTTTATTAGGGGCCTACAGGACACACTTAATTACGAACCTATAGGACATACTTTATTAGGGCCTACATGGCACACTTCATTAGGAGCCTACATGGCACACTTCATTAGGGGCCTATATGGCACACTTCATTGGGGGACTATAGAACACACTTCATTAGGGGCCTACAGGAGCCACTTGCGTTCGGCAAGCCGACCCCCCCCCAGGCCAGTCCGCTACTTCGAATGTGTATATAAGAATGCATGCAGCATTAAAATGTATTTAAACATTATTATAGAGACAGCATGATAGACGTAAATAATAAATTGGGACAAAAAAAGATTCTTTAGTAGATCGAAAACGAACGGTAGACTCCTGCCCGCACTGATCGTAACATGTCTCGCGCTTCCTCGTGAAGCATGTTACGATCAGTACTCGTAGGCGTCTATCGTTCATTTGTGATCTACTTAACAATCGTGTTAACGTTTTCCTGACCCGATTTATTCTTAACATATTTCCATCTGTATTAGTATTCACTTGTACAGGCATACCAATCCTACGTTAATTCTTATATACATATAGCATCTGACATGAGCTATAAAATCAGTTGATGTCTCGAAATGATGATTATGTTAGTGTTTACAATCTAATACTGCATATCCTTTGCAAGGCATTGCAATCAACTCCGTATTCATGTTCTAAGTAATTTTACGTTCAATAGTTTGCCATTGCTTTCTAAAGAAGTAGCTAACGTTAACGTCCAACTGGCCAGTGTGTGGAATCAACTCACTAGTCCGCCGTCAGCGCATATAAAGTTTTAGCGCGAGCGCTATAAACCTCTCGGCAACGCTGACCTCTGCTTTACGGCCTAAGGCAGAACATATCAGGACGCAAGATTATACAATTAACTCATAATATTTCGTATCGAGGAGACGGCGGCATCATACACATAAAATAGAGGAGTTAAAAGCCAGAAGAACGACTCCATCGCGCTAGGTTATATCCCATACGTCTTGGTCTCTTTAGTTCATGCAGAGCAGCTAACCGTCTGCAGAAAGTGTCACACAGAGCATGAACTGCGTAGATCCGGCGACGCCCCCTAGTCTGCAGGAAAAAAATCTGCACTCGAGAACTGAATATAGGAGTCGAAAAACATACACAGTAGCTTCTAAGCACGAGGCAAATGTCATAACGATTTAGCCACGAAGACCTCCCGTGTGCATAAACAAACAAACACACACACACACACACACACACACACACACACACACACACACATACACATACACAACTTTTCGCAATTACTTAAGAACCGCTTCAATGATTCTTAGAGACATCATAAGTACAGAAATCATGAGTACAGACACATTTTTAGAAACGTTGATTGGAAATACGTGAAATAAGTGATGAGGACACACTGAAGTCATTAAAGAAAATATATTCAGGAGAAATTCATTAACGTATTGATTACTGCAGCAGAAAGTGGCACCAGGTGCATGTAACTGGAGTTAATATGATACTACACAAGACACGACATAACAGAAATACTGTATAGTTACAGTCCATTCTGTCAGAGGCTGAAGTCGGTGTCTAGCAGTTGTCAGTCTGTTTGAGCAAAGCCATACTGATAACACTGAACCAACCACCATGAGCCCGTGATTACAAGACACAACAGCTTATCAACTAAATGCGTTTGTACTGACATTTCCAATGACTGCTCTGGGGGAACGTTCTGAACAGAAACAGCCACTGGATGATGATGATACTATAACTACTGGCAGCTTGCCAGCCGATCCGGTGGTTGGGTGTTTGAATCCTCACTGAAGCTAGGTGTGTTGACATATTTCGACGCAGTCAAATATGAACACCGGGAAATGTTATTGGGAAGGCTGACGTAAGTAATATTGACCACATTTCCCAATCGAACGTCAATCTGACCTATAAAAATAGACGTAATATTGACCATATTTCCCAATCGATCGCCAATCTGGCCTATAAAAATAATGGGCTAGCACCATATACATAATAATGTTAAGGCGTGGAAATGGGTCCTGGCCGTGCCCATGTAGTATCTAGTACAACGTGTCTTACTGACAGGTAACCTGGAGACAGACTTAAGTTTTTCATGTGTTAAGCATCTAATCTCTTAACTGACTATAACTGATTAATTCTCAGCCCTGAAGACGCGGAAGAACCATCGATATTACCACTTTTAAGGGCGGGATTTACAAGGGTAAGTCGGTGTTGTTTCAAATATAATTAAAGTCTGTTTTCTGTATAGGGAGGGGAAGTTGGATTCAATCATTGGTCACACTGTTAATTAGGTCCGTTTAGTTCTTTTTAAGATTATTTGATCATATGAATGTTTTATGAATTTCTTTTTGCTATTTGTACTTTTCTTGTTGTTAACCTATCAACTATCACATATGCTGAAAAGTCCAAATTTACCCATGTCCGCAAAACGACAGATAATAAACAGCATATTCACACCAACCCTTTGCTCAAACTTGGACATTATCCAAATCACACTTTAGCAAAATCAACACCTGCCAGATGAGATGCCCGAGAAGAGCTGCTAACTTTACAATCCGAGACCGAGTAAGAAATGCTGTTATCAGACAGACAGTGGGATCAACATCTTGTGCCACATTTATTGAAAGACAGAAGATCAAGTGGTTTGGCCATGTCGTTAGAATGCCATCAACTACCATCACTGGTCCTACATCAGAGATCATCTGCGACGAGAGCAAGAGAACGCCCGAGAAGAAAATGGATTGACATAAGAGACATTGTACAATCACACGAAATGACACTATTCAATGCCACCCATAATCGGTGGAGAAATTAAAACTGTTACAAACTGTAACTGTTGAAAAGAGGTCAGACATTGACAAGACAATGCAATATAGAGGTTAAACAGTATTAAAAACTTATGGTATAACACCAGCAAACATGTTCACATGTTTTAGAACATTCATCGTTCCTGTGGCAATAAGCGGATGTGAGTGGTGGACCATTTCGCAATTAATAAAGAAGAAAATAGGGGCATTTGAGCTGGAAAAAACAATACTGACATCCTACAAGATCTAAACATCGAACAAAATTAGCTCATAAACAGCGTCCTGTCTAGGAAACTGAACTACTTTGGTCATTTTTTTTACAGAAGCCACAAATAATCGGTTACAATATGTATAGCCTGGCATATTTCGCTGTATCTCATCAGGTGCATAATGCACAGTTATATTTTCTATAAGGTGAATAAATAAATTATACTTTAGCTGAAGTACGTAAAACACACGGTCACTGATATTGTTCGAATTTGTGGCATTTATTATCCCCACGGCAATCGCATATGTAAAACGAAGTCTAATGTCTGCACGCAAATGGTTAAACCAGTGGTTCTCAACCTTTTTTGGCCCATGCACCCCTTCATCATATGTTCAGAATATCATCCCCCCCCCCCTTCGTATTTCCTCCCTATAAATCCCCCCCCCCCCCCCCCATTTTACACAGTATACGTAAAAATGGAAGCTAAATGTAATAACACATACTAGAACAAGTCTAGTCGTCTATAAGACGTGATTTGCGGGTCTACTTACGTTATAAAACGAATTTCAGAAGGGCGAGAAGTACTGTCCCCTCTCATGTTTGTAACATACATAGACAACATATGTAAAGAAACCAGCCACACAGAGACCGCAAGAACACCGCGTGACGAAAACACGAAGAAGAAGCATCTGCAAATCTAACCATTAGAGAACTCCTGTTTGCGGACGACCAAGCAATAATAGCAAAATCAGAAGCTGAATTACAAGACCACATGAATAGTCTAACCGAAATGTGTAGGGAACATAACATGAAAATTAGCACAAGTAAAACAGAGGTATTGACTATAAATAAAGAAGAAAAAGCAACAACGATTCACCTGAACGAACATCCCTTGAAACAAGTAAAGATTTTCAAGTACCTAGGATATATAATATCATCAAATGGCAAATCAGAAGACGAGATCGAAAATAGATGCAATAAGGCAAACCAACTCATTTGGAAAAATGGCACCAATACTAAAGAACAAACTTGTATCAATAACTACTAAGAACGCACTTTACAACACAATCTTCCTACCAACTCTTATGTTACCAATGCCAAACCTGGACAATGACAGGAAAAGAGAAAAGAAAATTAACAACAACAGAAATGAGATTGCTGACAAGAATACTCAATGTATCAAGAAGAGATAAGATCAGAAATGAAGAAATAAGGACTAAAGTGGGGGTTATAGCTGCACTAGATTTTATTAGAAGGGAGCAAGTCAAATGGTTTAGCCATGCAAGTAGGTTACCAACTAACAGTATACCACAACAAGCAATGATGTACAGACCAGAGGGAAGCAGAGGAAGAGGCCGACCACGTAAATGATGGACGCAGTGAATAACAGAATCCATGGGAATATTGATACATGAAGCCCATAAACGGGCACTCTCCCGCTGTTTATACTTCACCTCGACACCGTAAGGTACAAGAGAAACATGACGAGATGAGATGAGATGAGAAACACAGAAAGGTAAAGTTTGTATGGAAAACCCATATAAAGTTATTGTTTCTTGTATTAATGCGATTTTGAAATAATCTTCACCTCCCCCCCCCCCCCCATCCCACCCCGCCCCGGAAACACTCAAAATCCCCCCCCCCCCCCAACCCGATTTAGAACCACTGGGTTAAACCATTAGACCTAATTGCTAGCGCCTCATTATATTTAAGCAATTGTTTATCGCTCGTCAAATACAATATACAACACGCTTTTTCTGTATTAATTCTATAGCCACCGTTTAGCAGAAGTTGAGAGGTGTCCAACCTTGGAGTTTTATGACCTGTCGACTGAACACGGGAGGAGAAGAAAGTTAATCATATTCAAGAATCCCTGCAATGAGCCCTTTCCCACACCTTGAGGCATATTGGGTATATTGTGCTTGCCCATATTGTTTATAAACCAGTTGGGACTCGATGGGTGATGTCGTCAGTTTCACACAGACCGCCTTTATTCCCCACAAAGTTTCCTGGTACTCATTTTAGTATAGATCTATCTGGGAGCCCAGATCAATTTTAAAAATCCCTCCCACTTTCGATGAATCTTATTTGTCCCAGGTTGGCAGGCAAGAGTGTTAGCCACTGTTTTACTGCGGTCCCTTAAACATCTCTTGACCATACTGTTTTAACATTGTCCGTTGTTATATCTTGGATAATGATCCATGAAATTATGATAATCCCAGAATGACCCACTTGTTTGTTAATGATCATTACCGCTGTATACTTTATCGCCATCTCCTTAATCTTCAGTGGACAGAAGGAATTGTTTTCATATGTTTCCACATACTTTTCTAATTCCTTCACGTTTCCTCCCTCTCTCCTTCAAACCCCCCCCCCCCCCTTTCCCGTATCTTTCTGTCTCCTCTTATCCCTGTCTGGTTTTTTATTGGTTGTGTGCCAAAGAATGATGTTATTACAATCTGGAAACTATCTAAGTTGTATGAAGTCACTAGACATGCTATGTGTAAACTATGAGATAGCAGTGTTAATTCTCTTTGCGCCCTAAGAAGAACTGCCTTGTGCGTGTTGTGAGAATTCAAATAGACGAAGTGTGTATGCAACTGACAATTATAATGTTGACATAAACATTGTGCATGTCATGTGCAAGACACGCATCATTTGAGACTGTGGCGTGCCTGCTATGTTTAGGATCACTATGATCATCAACACTATCATCAAATCTCTTAACCCGTGAGTTGGCTGTGAAGTTTCCTTATCATTCTATCACATGCGTGTAAGTATCACATGCTTGTAAGACTTGTGTTACTCAGTTTACAGCATATACCAAAGTGGATGTGGTTAAGTGCTCATACTGTATCAAAACCTGTATCCAGCAATAGAATGTGAACAGTTTGGGACTATACTTTAATTCACATGTGTCAGGATGTTGTTGGTGTCTTCTGGCGGTGTGTATCGATAAATACTGATGTGATTGATGCTGCTGTATATAGTTGATAAATATATGGATAGTCTTAGGAATAGTTAACCCCCCATAAAATTTATTGACGATTCACTCTCGGCCCAGACGTACACTATGACAATTCTAAATAACACAACAAGAAACGTCTCAAACGCAGCCAATATGTATGAATTTATTTACTCACATGAAACTACAGTCCTGAATCGCATTCAACGGGCTCTTGTGCTGTTGTTTTTCTTTCAGAACTACACACAAGTGAATCTCAACTTCTACCGATGAATGTTTCTAAAAAGCAGTTGCCATTACAGACACTAATTAGTTGAACGTGATCTGTCGCTCCGTACCTCTCACAGACTGGCTAACGTTGATTCTTCAATCTAGTCAGATAATCAGTTGGCAGGATTCACGAGGGACATTTAACTGGAAATCACAAGCTCTTATAACTTTCTATAAGCACATATCAGGAACTTTAGATGTTGATAGTTTATAGCGATAACACTGATACGTACTCCACAAGAGTCTCACGAATTCATGTTTACAATCAGACTGTCAAATGCTCTCTCTACAAACAGAAGTCTCTCGAATTTAAGTTTACAATCAGACTGTCAAATGATCTCTCTACAAACAGAAGTCTCTCGAATTTAAGTTTACAATCAGACTGTCAAATGATCTCTCTACAAACAGAAGTCTCTCGAATTTAAGTTTACAATCAGACTGTCAAATGATCTCTCTACAAACAGAAGTCTCTCGAATTTAAGTTTACAATCAGTCTGTCAAATGATCTCTCTACAAACAGAAGTCTCTCGAATTTAAGTTTACAATCAGACTGTCAAATGATCTCTCTACAAACAGAAGTCTCTCGAATTTGAGTTTACAATCAGACTGTCAAATGATCTCTCTACAAACAGAAGTCTCGCGATTTCATGTTTACAATCAAACTGTCAAATGTTTTCTCAACAAAAAGAAGACTCAAGAATTCATGTTTACAGTCAGACTGTCAAATGTTCTCTCTACAAAGAGAAGGCTCACTAATTCATGTTTACAATCAAACTGTCAAATGCTCTCTCTCTCTCTCTCTCTCTCTCTCTCTCTCTCTCTCTCTCTCTCTCTCTCTTTCTCTCTCTCTCTCTCTCTCTCTCTCTCTCTCTCTCCTCTCTCTCTCTCTCTAAACAGGAGTCTCACGAATTCATGTTTACAACTAGACTCTCAAATTCTCTATACACAGTTGTCGAAAGAGCGATGGTTTACAATTATGACAAATGTTTAAGTCCCTTGTTCGATAAGAAACATATGATGGGTTAGCCTCAGTGAAATCGCAATCCACGGAGAGAATGGACGAATGAACGAACGAACTTTATTTTCAAAGGGTTAAGAATGTTATCATACCATTCTAGTTTGGGGCGCGGAAGAGTGTTGTTCCTTTGTATTGCCTGAGACTTTAGTTACTCCTTTTGTTGTAGGGTTGCTATAATGCCATTATTATCGACTATTCCGCATGTAATATTCATCACTTAGAGTCATTTCCTTTAAAATATTCCCTTCTGTACTATGCATCTTTGGAGTCAATTATTGTGTCGTATTTTCCAGTGAATAAATCTTGTAAGAGGAAGAAGTCTTTTAAAATGCTAATACGTTCTCACACAAAAATGTCTTATGATTATTATTATTAATGTGATTCTTAATCTGACGTAAACAGACATGTCTTTTAAAGCCTTAACCTAGATTTATTATGTCTGGGACGTTTTGGGAAATAATTGGGAGAATTATCACCCCTAGGGAATCCTTGATACCACAATAATAACATGAGGCATACATGCAGCTGTGTTGAACAGCACTCAAATAAAAAGAATGAAAGATGTAGAAAAAAACCACGACAGAATTTGGAGGTAACTGATACAATATGTTGCACGATTTATTGCCTGGCATATTTCGCTGCATCTCGTCAGGTCAGAGTTATACATCATATGAAGGGAATTGCTGAATAATACTTCAACTGAAACAATTAAAACACATAATCAAAGGTACTGTTCGAATGCGGAACATCATGTACCTGACGAGATGCAGCGAAATATGCCAGGCAATAAATTGTGTAACATATTGTTTGTGACTTCTGTGTTTACATACACTAAGGGAATACACTGTTTTGAGAAACTGACACAGCTTGCATTTTATTTGTGTTCTGCTTCTTTCTTATCTTCTCTTCTTGTGAAATAATTAGACGGAAAAAAACGGTAACATGACTAGTGCAGGCTCAGGTTTCAACTGGTTTATGGTAATCAACGTCATATACGGGAAATTCGAGAGAACACTGGGGAGTCGCTAAGGTCATTTAAGTACTAGGAGTATTATAGTTTAGTGTTTTCATTAGTGTTCGTATAAAACAGTAGAAAATAGTAGTATAGTTATGTGTATTGGAGTTCATAGAAAACAAGAGAAAGCAGTAGTATAGTTCCGTGTAAACATTTGTGATTATAGAAAACATGAGAAAAAAGTACTATAGTTAGGTGTTTTCATTGGTGTTCACAGAAAATATGAGTAAAGAGTAGTATAGTTTTGTGTATTCATTGGTGTTCATGGACAAAAGGGGGGGGGGGGGGGGGGCTGATTTCAGAGGACATATTCAACAACAACAGATAAGGCGATCCTGTATGACTGCATTATAACATTCATAAGCTATTATTATTAATGTTCTCTATTTCACCAACAATCTTTTTTATTTTTACCACTCATTCATTCATCATGTGCCATGCCGATAAACGTGGGCGGTCGTGTTTCGCCACCTCAATAGATCACCAGAGTCGTGGACTTCACGGCCTTCCCCTTGTTCTCTTCCCCTCCATCTTGCCTGTTGTCACCAAGTTCTCCAATTTATTTCTTCTCATAACATGATCAAAATACTTATTATTACCACTAACTGCCTTTAATGTTTATCTTTTATAACGCCTGGTCCTGTGTTTCAAATTGACAGTTCAAATGTCATATGGCTTTTTTTTTCTTTCTCTGTGTAGTTTATTAGACACTTAGTAAAATTGGTGGTAGTGGTTATAGTAGTTGTAATAGCAGTAATAGCAGCAGTAGTAGCAACAGCAGTAGTAGCGATAATCGTAGCAGTAACTGTTGGAGTAGTAGTAATAGTTGCAGTAGCAGCTACTGCTGCAGCAGTGGTAGTGCTGCTGCTGTTATTGTTGTCTGTGTTGTTGTTGCTGTTGTTGTTGTTGTTGTTGTTGTCGTTGTCGTTGTCTCTGTCGTTGTTGTTGTTGCTGTTGTTGTTCTTCTTCTTCTTCTTCTTCTTCTCCTTCTTCTTCTTGTCGTCGTCGTCATGGCGGTGATGATGTTTTTTGTTGGTGGTAGTGGTAATTGTTATGTAGTAGAGAATTTGTGACAGACATGTAATCTGGCGACTCTCTTATCTCTCAGAGGCACCAAGAAAATAGCAGCTTGTCCTCCTGCATAAACGAACTCCAGACGCTAGAGTACGGGGAGGTGCGCTACAATCTCAAACTCAAGGCCTGCGCTGGTCTGTTCATGGCCTTGGAGCACGTATCAGAGGCAGTGGAGATCACCAACAGCGAGCACGAAATACAGGTTAGTACAGTTAGTGCTCACTCAATGCTGTGTGATTCGGTAGCTGTCAGCCTCTTGCCGTTATCAAGATCATCATTGGTGCACATTTTCAATGTCGGGTGATTGTGGTTAGCTTAGAAGCATGATCTACAAGTCAAATGTTCACTTTCTGAACCTTCCTAAGAGTCGGAGACACATAACTGGAAAAATTAACCTGTTTACAACGAATGCAGTTTCACAAGCCAAAATCAATCGCAAGCCATTTAGAAGCAATTGATTTTCACAAAGGCATCAGCGTGTATCTTTCAGAAAGCAATGGCAAAGTACTGAGCGTAAACTTGTCAAGGAAATAGCAAACAGGCACACATTGCTGGGGTTGATTGTGACGTTGTGTAAAGGACAAGCAACTGAGTACAATATTTGTTAGGAGCCTTCGTGACATTCTGGTTACTGTGTCTGATCTGGGTTCACTCTGTAGCAGCAGCAGATTTATCTTTATTCGGACAAGTTCGGTTCTGGGGTCGACACAGTTGTATAAAATCGGTACTAGTAAAGGTGAAGGGTCGCTCTTCACATCGCTACGCGCATTTGGTATATGGTGCTTGACCTACATTTCCAGACCAACCGTCACTCAACGATTTGTATCAATATCATTTTTTTTTTTCGCGTTTCCATCCTGTTTTCAGGATATTGCGGTCAATATCAGCATCTTTCAGCTGATTGTTGATTTCTTGGCAAGATTACGCTCAAGTTTGCCATTGCTTTCTGAGCGACCGGCTCACATACCCCGTAAGTTACCGACGCGGTTAGAACCGCTACCGATTCTCGCCGTTGTCACGTTACTCACGAGAGCATGCGGGATTAATCATACCTCTGCTTCACATTAAATTTTCAAGAACTCATCTAAGCTGGGTAGATTGAGGAGTGTAGGTTAATATGGATGTGGGGGGGGGGGGGGGGGTGAATGTGGGTGTGTGTGCTGGGGAAGTGGGAGGGGGGCTGGGGCTGGCCCCGGGGGGGGGGGGGGGGGGGATACCGGTCTTGAATTCTTGAATGCGAGGTTTTCTTTTCAATTGACCATTGCTCCTAGGTCGACCCAGTTTAAGATGGGTACCGGGAGATTATTGAGAAGTAAAATCGACAGTTGTGATATTGACAATATAAACCAACTTCTTCTTCTTCTTCTTCTTCTTCTTCTTCTTCTTCTTCTTCTTCTTCTTCTTCTTCTTCTTCTTCTTCAGCGTTCCGAGCCATTGAGGTTTTTTGCTGCAGAATTTATTTATTTGAGTGGTATTGTGATATTGACAATATAAACCAACTATGGATTAATTTACAAAATATAAGACTAGCACCGTATATCCAGGACACCTCAAAGACGTTGGAAAAGCGTTTTTTGCTTGACTTTAGTACCGCAGTCTAGATCCCGCCTGTGGAGAATGTATTACAACCATCAGCCATTGGCTTGTCTTGGACAAAGCTGTGGAGAATGTCCTTTGAAACACCTCTGTGTCATAAGCTGGATGTTCTGCCTCTGTTTCTGTCAGGTGTAAACTATCGACCACATCTTGAATCCATCTCCATTGTGGTCTTCCTCATCTCCCCTTCCTCAGTACGCCTCCCTCTATACATCTTCCTCCATACTCATCTTTTTTCTAGACATTCTCGTCTTTTATGCGCTCAAAATATTTCATTTTCATCAATTTCATGTGTCTTAATAACAATTCTTCTTATATACGGAGTTTTTTGTTTTTTTTTCGATAGGTCAGTTTGTTCACATTGTCGTCCAATGCATTGTTAATCCTGCGTGCTTGCTTGCTTGCGTTCGCTGGATGTAACTCCAGTGTGAAGTCCTATATGTCGGATGAAGACATCCTATTGTCCAACATCAGTGTGATGTCATACCGGACTGAGGTTTGCGTGAGTATCCGTTGTCCCATGTCTGGCTTATTGGTGTGCAGACTGGTGGTTCCTCGCCGTGCAGGCAGACACTCTCCGACTTCGGAAGAATCAGCGATCCTACTATGTTAGCCAGGACCCCGGAGGAAGCACGACTAGGACATGTTACTAGGTCTTGGGCAGCATAAACCTAGTCCTCTGCGTCCCATTGTTAATCCTGTTCTGTGAAGCTTATATTCAATGGCGCGTGTTTGCGTTTTAGCTGATTTATTATCAGATTCACAGACAATTAAGCATCCCGTGGCACATCAGTTAAATGTTCAACTTCCACACCTCTTATGTTGCCGCCGGAAATACGCAGGTTCTCAACAGTCTGACTTTTGTTTTTCTATTTTTTTTCCCAATCCATAGAGATTTTAATTGCTTTAGTCTTTGTAGAGCAATGTTTGTTCTTCTAGTAATTCTGACTTCCCATTCCCATGAACTTAGAAGTTCAAAGCTGCTCGCTGTCTGTAATTTCTCCCCATTAATGTATATATCTATTGACATATGTCTGGTACCGAGCGTTATTATTTTGTTTTTGTTGCATTGAGATATAAATTGTCACAGATATAAATTAAGCAGCGGCTGGCCGAGTGGCTATGAATGCCGGGTTCACCTTCGGGAGACCGGGGTTCGAATACTCTGTAAGGGGTAGAATTATTTTTGTCTGGGGCAAAAAGAAAACCCTAACCTGCACAGTTCGCGGCGACTGCATTAGCCAGTCTACCTTAATTGCTGAGGCTCAAGATCCCTAGTTCTACACCGCAAGGTACTATAGGCAGTAGATGGCAGTTTATGACAGAGATATAAATTTGGTTTGTGTAACAAGTGCGGCTGGATTTACCTGTGAACCAGGAAAGCTCCGTGGCGAAGTTGTCAAGCCGTCTGCCACTGGCTCCGAAGGTTGTGGGTTTGATACCGGGCCACATCCTTCGGTTCACGAGTGCATTTTTTCGAAGACTCCTGAGGGTCATCGCTGGAGCTGCGGAGGTTGTGCTCTATGCGACTCCTTCCGCGCTGCTGAAAGAGACTGGGCCACATGGGATAAAACCCCGTTGCAATGAAGTTGACCCTGTCGACTTTTAAGCGACTTTTTCTTTACACCTGGGAACCAAGGTCACTGACGAAACTCCTCGACTGAAGTCCATTCGAAATAACAAACACACATTTGAAGTACTCAATAAAAGACACCTCAAAAACATGGTATCTTTTTAATGGCTGTGCAGTGTTTGAAAATATTGCCTGTGCCAGTTTCGTATTTACCTATTATGTTGCATGAACTTTATAAAGGGTGAATACAAAACTTGGACCGACAATATTTTCAAACACTGCACAGTATTAAAAATACATCCTGTACCAGATAGTAAGATGGCAAGTGTATAATGAGCAATCATCAAAGTGGGCCATGAACAGATTTACATAATAGGTAAAATGCAGTACAAAACAGACGTGTGTGCTTGATGGTAATGTTGTGGACATATACTGTGGAGTTAATCTTATCATTCGCTAGTCCTTTTTGGGGACACACGGGGGGAAAGTAATATAGGGAGAATAAGACAACACGTGGGGTGAGGGTTATATAGGGAGAATAAAACAAAATAGACTGAGGGTAACATTCATTCATTCATTCAGTAGCATGAGGGTAACATGGGGAGAATAAAAGAAAATAGACAGTGAGGGTTATAGAGGGGGGATAAAACAAAATAGACAGTGAGGGCAACATACGGAGAATAAAACAAAATAGACAGTGGGGGTAACAGAGGGAGAATAAAACAAAATAGACAGTGGGTGGGGGTGTAACAGAGGGAGAATAAACCAAAATAGACGGTAAGGGCAATATATGGAGAATAAAACAAAATAGACTGAGGGTAACAGAGGGAGAATAAAACAAAATAGACAGCGGGGGTGTAACATTGGGAGAATAAAACAAAATAAACTGTGAGGGTAACAGAGGGATAATAAAACAAAATAGACTGTGAGGGTAACAGAGGGAGAATAAAATAAAATAGACAGCGGGGGTGTAACATTGGGAGAATACAACAAAATAGACTGTGAGGGTAACAGAAGGAGAATAAAACAAAATATACTGTGATGGTAACAGAGGGAGAATGAAACAAAATATACAGTTTGGGTGTAACGTAGGGAGAATAAAACAAAATAGACTGTGAGGGTAACATAGGGAGAATAAAACAAAATAGACTGTGAGAGTAACAGAGGGAGAATGAAACAAAATATACAGTTTGGGTGTAACGTAGAGAGAATACAACAAAATAGACTGTGAGGGTAACATAGGGAGAATAAAACAAAATAGACTGTGAGGGTAACAGAGGGAGAATAAAATAAAATATACTGTGAGGGTAACAGAGGGAGAATAAAACAAAATAGACTGTGTGGGTAACAGAGGGAGAATAAAACAAAATACACTGTGAGGATAACATAGGGTGAATAAAACAAAATAGACTGTGAGGGTATCAGAGGGAGAATAAAACAAAATAGACTGTGAGGGTAACAGAGGGAGAATAAAATAAAATATACTGTGAGGGTATCAGAGGGAGAATAAAACAAAATAGACTGTGAGGGTAACAGAGGGAGAATAAAACAAAATAGACTGTGATGGTAACAGAGGGAGAATAAAACAAAATAGACTGTGAGGGTAACAGAGGGATAATAAAACAAAATAGACTGTGAGGGTAACAGAGGGAGAATAAAATAAAATAAACTGTGAGGGTAACAGAGGGAGAATAAAACAAAATAGACTGTGTGGGTAACAGAGGGAGAATAAAACAAAATAGACTGTGAGGATAACATAGGGTGAATAAAACAAAATAGACTGTGAGGGTAACAGAGGGAGAATAAAACAAAATACACTGTGAGGATAACATAGGGTGAATAAAACAAAATAGACTGTGAGGGTATCAGAGGGAGAATAAAACAAAATAGACTGTGAGGGTAACAGAGGGGGAATAAAATAAAATATACTGTGAGGGTAACAGAGGGAGAATAAAACATAATAGACTGTGATGGTAACAGAGGGAGAATAAAACAAAATAGACTGTGTGGGTAACAGAGGGAGAATAAAACAAAATAGACTGTGAGGGTAACAGAGGGAGAATAAAACAAAATAGACTGTGAGGGTAACAGAGGGAGAATAAAACAAAATAGACTGTGAGGATAACATAGGGTGAATAAAACAAAATAGACTGTGAGGGTATCAGAGGGAGAATAAAACAAAATAGACTGTGAGGGTAACAGAGGGAGAATAAAATAAAATAGACTGTGAGGATAACATAGGGTGAATAAAACAAAATAGACTGTGAGGGTAACAGAGGGAGAATAAAACAAAATACACTGTGAGGATAACATAGGGTGAATAAAACAAAATAGACTGTGAGGGTATCAGAGGGAGAATAAAACAAAATAGACTGTGAGGGTAACAGAGGGAGAATAAAATAAAATATACTGTGAGGGTATCAGAGGGAGAATAAAACAAAATAGACTGTGAGGGTAACAGAGGGAGAATAAAACAAAATAGACTGTGATGGTAACAGAGGGAGAATAAAACAAAATAGACTGTGAGGGTAACAGAGGGATAATAAAACAAAATAGACTGTGAGGGTAACAGAGGGAGAATAAAACAAAATAGACTGTGAGGGTAACAGAGGGAGAATAAAACAAAATAGACTGTGAGGGTAGTGTAGGAAGAACAAGACCACAAACGGGCTAACAGTAAGTTAGAGAGAATAAGAAAATACACAAGGACGAGAATTGGAGATGAGATTAGTAGAATGTGATAAAAGTACGATTAACATACGGAAGCAAATAATGTACAAAGGGCTTGCGTGAGAAGGTTGTAGCTTTATTTTATCGAGGGCTAACATGTAATAGTAGTAGCGCAGTGGCAGCAGTACAGCAGTAGTAGTGGTGGCGGCGGAGGAGGTATTATTATTATTATTATTATTATTATTATTATTATTATTATTTCCTCGTCTTTCTTTCGCTTAAAATGTGTCTATATTTTCAATGATATTTGTCTCTTGTTTGAACTTCGCTGTCTTTTTTTAGTTCACTTAGTGGTCCATGAAGTTCATCCTTAACTGCTGTTTTTCTGTGCCAGAAGTTTTGCCCAGATATGTTATATTTTGGTCAGTCTTGGAATATGTGATCTGCTGTCTTTAGCACCAACTCACGCGTGCACATGGCTGATTTACTGGTCTTGAATTATGTATACATGTGGTTGCATAATCAATAATAGTAGTAATTTAATTACTTGTCATTCTGATGGTGTTGGTGACGGGTGTGGTTGGAAAAGGGGACGGCTTTGGTGGCGATAGTAGTAGTATAGGGTGTATTTTAATGACTATGGAGTTTTTGAAAATATTGCCGTTCCAAGTTTTGTATGTGAACTCATACAACATAAAAGGTAAATACAAAACTTGGAACGGCAATATTTTCAAAAACCCCCCAGTCATTATAAATACACCATGTAGTAGCAGCAGCAGTAGAGAAAGAAAATAAAGAAGAAAATGCAACTGGAATGAAGACCAGAGAAAGACAATATATTACGGAAAGCAGTTAAATGTGTGAAGCCGCCTAGGCCATGATGAATTACCGCATCACGTAGAGCAGACTCATAGTAAAATCATGAAAGGGCCCTTGTCCACACCTTGAGGCGTATTTGGTGCTAGCCTCAGATTTGTATAAACCAGTCGGGGCTCAATGGGTAATGTGCTTAATATGACACCGACCACTATTTCCATATCATTTCCTGGGACTCATTTTAGTCTGGGTCACCAGGGAACCCATATCACTGAAATTAATAATGGGGATTCGAACACGAAACCACAGCGCTACCGCGGCTTCCTGAACAGATAGGTGGCATAGCTTAATTATACGGATCGTCACAAATATTAACCTAGTCTGTCTAACTCCAGTAGCTTCCTCCCTAGTGCCCCACTTTCAGTAAGTTATCAAACCGTAGATCAATAGTGTCTGTCTCCGGAATGTACTTTTTGGTAGGAAAAAAATGAGAAGCTGACGGAATGATTAAAAGAGGCTATTTCGGGAACGATTTGCGTCACACAGCTACTTGCCAGGTAATGCGAATATTAACTTCCCGGCGAACGTTTTCGGTTTTAGTTTATAGTTTAACTGAGTACTAGACCATCCGCGACTTAATTCTCCAGAATCGCTTCTTTATCCTTTGACTAGTTATCGACTTTAACATAGAGCATCACTTCTCTGTGCCTTGATTAATTCGCTACTTTAACATAGAGTATGACTTCTCTGTACCTTGATTAGTTAGCTACTTAAACACAGAGTATCACTTCTCTGTACCTTGATTAGTTCGCGATTTTAACATAGAATATCCCTTCTCTGTACCTTGATTATCTCGCTACTTTAAATAGAGTATCACTTCTCTGTGCCCTGATTAGCTTACGATTTTAACATAGATCATTACTTCTCTGTGCCTTGATTAGTTAGCAACTTTAACATAGCGTATCATTTCTCTGTGACTTAATTAGTTCACGATTTTAGCACAGTATCACCCCTGTATGCTCTGAATAGTTCTGGACTTTAACACAGAGCATCATCTATATCTTGAGTGGCGTTGTGGCTTAAAGGTAGTGAACACGTTTCACAATTCCCCTGCATACCGAGTCGAGGGTTTGAAATCAGCCGCTGACGATTTGAATGCGAACCGCCTTGCGTTGATTTCGGTGGTGTGGGCGTCAGTCGTTTAGAGAGTAATATCAAATTACAGTATGTAAACATTTCCTAGTAAATCACACCCTAAAATGCTGGGTTTGATTGCGATGTTCTGTAAAGTACGAGGGGAAGTCAATAAGTAAGTCACAAATGGCTGTAGAAAAATAATTAACTATGATAACAACTTGAAACCAGTTTATTTTTATACATACATTGCCCCTTTATTTTTCAACATAATTTCCACCAACATTGATGGACTTATCCCATCGTTTTATCAGCCCTCCCAGACTGGCTGCATAGAAATGCGTGCTCTGTTTTCTAAACCACATTTGCACTTCACATTCAACTTCGGCGTCATTCGCGAAATGTCTCCCGCCAAGGTGGGATTTCAGTGGATCAAAAAGGTAGAAATCGCTAGAGGGTAAGTCGTGGCTGTAAGGTGGATGTTCCAGAACTTCCCACCTTAGTTGGTTAATTTTCTCCTGAGTTAATCGAGCCGTATGTGGTCTGGCATTGTCATCAAGAAGCAACACTCCTCTAGTCAGCAGTCCTGGACGCTTTCTCCGAATTGCATCATGAATCATCGATAGAACTTCACAGTATGATTTAGAATTCACACTGTCACCTTTCTTCTTGAAATTGGTTAAAAGCACTCTTTGACAATCCCAGAAAACAGTCAGCATAACCTTCCCTGCTGATGGCTTAACCTTGGATTTTTTCCTTAATTTTTGGGCACCAGGCGAAGAAGGATGTTTTCTACCCAGCGATGCACCGCTTTACGGGACAAACATTTGTCAGAATAAACAGGAAGCATTTCCTTATGAATGTCCTTTGCAGGTAGTCACTTTGCCCACAAAGAACGCACAACAGCACGTTGCTCTTTGGTTGTACATTCCGTAAGTACAGTCGCCATTTTGTTTATGCGCTGCGTATGCGCATGAGACACCTAGCGCCACCTGACGAACGGGAATATAAAGTTTGATGTTGCTGTCACCCAATGACACCTGTAGAAAACACCAACTAAATTTACCTGCCACCCCACAGAACTGTGTGACTTACTTATTGATTCGCCCTTGTACATATAAGTATATGTTTTTTTTTTAAATCAACTCTGTATGTCTTGACCAATTCGCGACATTATCCCTTATAATCCTTCCACTAGTTCGTGACCTTAACACTAGAATCACATCTTTAAATCTTAACTAGCTCTTGACATGAAACCTATAATACTACTGAATGTATACAATACTTCGCAGGATTAACCCTTGAACCACTTCTCTGCCTTGAATAGTGTATGATATTTATCACAGAATCACTTCTGTATGTTTAGTCTAGTTCTCGACTTTAACAAAAAAACAACTTATCTATGTTAAGTCTAGTTCTCGACTTTACAACACACACACACACACACACACACACACACAAACACACACACAGACACACACAGACACATACAGACACACACAGACACACACACAGACACACACACAGACACGCACACAGACACACACACACACAGACACACAGACACACACATACAGACACACACGCACGCACGCACGCATACAAACACACACACACACACACACACACACACACAAATCTTCTCTACGTTTAGTCTAGTTATCGGCTTTAACAACAGAATCACGTCTTTGTCTTCAATAGTTCAAAATATTAATCCCAGTATCGCGTCTCTTGTATAGACAAATTCGCGACTTTTAATAACAGAATCACTTCTCTATGCTTAGTGTAGTTCTCGACTTTAACAAAGAATTAAACTGAAACCTTCCTGTCTTGTTTCGCTGTGTGAAGCTTCCACTGTTCGTTTATTTTTATTTGGATGAGCTATTTGTTGACAAAAGGAGAGAAATACCACAATGTAACATGGAAGTAAATGAGAAAATTATGAAATATATTAATGGGTTCAACTATCTCAGGGTACTCATAACACCTGATGGAAGGTGTCTTGTAGAGATTAGAACAAGAATCGCTATGGCAAAGGTATGTAGCAACATCTTTTGCAAGATAGAAAACATTCTAACCAATAAAGCAGTGTCAATCATAGTAAGAGGACAGAGTGCTAAAATGCTATATGGAACCTATACTGTTATTTTGGATATGAAACATGGAAAATAAACAGACAAGCTGAGAAACACATAATAGCAGTGGAAATTTTGTTTCTAAGGAAAATGCAAATAATGCCATTGGCGGACAGAAGAGTGATTGAGAGAGTTCTACGGGAAACCGTAATGAAAACCGTGAACTTATTAGACCTATCAGACGTAGTCAGCCACGATTTTTGGGTGCTTGTTATGACAACAAATAAACTGGAAAACTTAGCGGCAGCTGGCAAAAATGATGGGAAAAGATCAAGGGAAAGCAGAGAAATAAATATCTGGATGGTTTGGCCATATGACAGAATCGGGACAAGAGCACAGACTTGTCAAAGACGGTTGACCCTGCGAGATGGCTTTTCGACATAGCATATGATGCTAGAGATATTCGAATTGCATGTTTGGAGATTATGATAATTCTCCTTTTAGCTAAGGAATTATGTCTCAGTAGGTCGGCATGGCAGAATGGATATGAACGCGTGTTCTTAAACATCCGGTGTGCTGATGCCATGGTAAGGCGTTCATCTCCTACACCGGACAGTTGAAGTAAAATGTTGACCTATCGTCATTAACATGGGAACGTAAATTACAAGTACCTCTTAAGTCGGAGTGGGTTCGCCTGATGGCGAGGGACACTGTTAATAGGGAAAGCTAATCCACACACAAACTTCAGTCCCGCACTATTAGAGGTTGTGTTACGGACAACGCTTGAGTACAAAACGAGCGAGGGTAAAAAAAAAGTATGTCTCCATTTGTTCATTATCTGAAAAAGACTTTTTTTCGAAATTCTCTCTCTCTCTCTCTCTCTCTCTCTCTCTCTCTCTCTCTCTCTCTCTCTCTCTCTCTCTCTCTCTCTCTCTCTCTCTCTCTCTCTCTCTCTATCTATCTATCTATCTATCTATCTATCTATCTCTCATCTGTATTTGGCTTTCTTTAGTCGAACTCCTTATGTAAATCTTACGTTCATTTATTTTCGATGTGTTTTTACGGTTGTAATTTTACATGATTTTAGGAGGATTATCATGATTGCTTCTCTCCAAGCTTGTGGAAACACTGCCTAAGGTCCAGCTGTTATTGAAGATCTGCAACAGTTTTGCTTTGGCCTCTGTTCCTAGGTTCCTGATCATTTCATTGGAGATACCTTCAGCTCCTGGTGACTTTCAGTTTTGATATGGCTAGCTCCAGTTCACTGATTGTGATAGGTGCCTCCAGAGCCTCGTGTAATATGTCATTCTGTCCTGTATGTTGCCATTTCTCTCGAATCTCTTGTTGTTTCTCTGGACTAATTTCGATATTGTTATCTTGTGCGAATGAGTCTGCAATGTGGTCAGCTGCTTGCTCTCCTTTTAAGATGTTTCGTCCTTATGTAGTGCATTTTTTGAGTTCCTCCCTGTGCTCTCATCATTAAGTTGTTTTATTAGCTTCCACAATTTCCTTGTGTCTCTTTCAAAGTTCAGTGACTCTGTTTTCTCCTGCCAGCGTTTCCGTCTAGCCTGTAGCTTGGCCCTTTGAAATTTGGTTTTTGTGTGCTGGTATTTATTGTGATACTCTTGGCTGGTTTTGGCCTCTGCTTGCTTTCTACACACTTCCACATCATTATGCAACTGTTTCATTTTCACTACTCCAGTAGGGTTTATATTGTTTACGGGCTCCTCTTGGTACTGTTTCTCGTGCTGCCTGTAGTATGCATTTCCCAAACTCTTCAACTACTTTATTTATGTCTTTCTCAGTGTTCATGTTTCTAACCAGTATGAGGCAATCAAGATAGCAACAGAGAAATTACTAAATACCAGCAATGGTACACAACCTGTGGTGCTGTTGACAGATGCAAAATCAGTACTCGAGTTGCTCCTGTCTGGGAAAGTGCCAGTACTAAGGATACTACTTTCTGAACTTAGCAGTCAGCATAAGGTCTAAATATAGTGAATGCCATCTCACTGTGGAGTACCCAGAAACGACAGAGCTGATCGATTGGCTAAGGAAGGAGCAAAAGAAGAACAACCTGATGTGCCCATTGCATACCATCAAAAGAAAAGGATGATCAAATCGGTCAGAAAGCCACCAAAACCTGCTTAAGACGACTACCACGTTATGGACAGGCCAAAACAATTCATTATTCTGCGCCTCAGATTACGCAACCACATGTATACAAAATTCAAGATTGGTGAATCAGCCATGTGCACATGTGGATTTGCGTCGCAGACAGTAGAGCACATACTCCAAGACTGCCCAAAATACAACATCTCTAGGTAAACCTTTTGGCCTAGAGTGGATGATAAACTGTATGGACCGCTGAGTGAACTAATAAAGACAGTTAAATTAATACAAGAGACAACATTGCAGTTATAGAAATATTTCAAGCGGACGAAAGAAGAAGAAGAAAAAATTACGTCCCAATGAAACATTAAAGCGAAAGAAGAACTGTAGAATATTATCCTGGGAGTCAGGAATTGTGGATCACTTTCGCTATTCCTATTGAAATGGAAATCAAAAAGAGAATAGGAATGGCCAAAAATGCTTTCAACGGCATGAAATTAGTATTACCATCTAGAGAGATTAATAACGCATTAAAATGAGAATTGTTAAATGTTTCATATATTCAACGCTACTGTATGGCTCGGAAGCCAGGACATTGAACAAGCAACTAGAAAGTCGCATAGAAGACCTGGAGACGTGGATATACAGACGAATAGGTCGTATTTCATGGAAACAAAAACAATCAAATTCAGAGGTTCTAGTAAAACAGGGAATGAAGAGAGAGTTGATGAAAGAAATAAAGAGGAGACAAGTGAAATATTTTGGTCACGTTAAAAGACATGATACTCTTATAAAAACCATACTGGAAGGCAAGGTTGAGGGCAAGCAGCAAGAGGTAGACAACGATATAAGTGGGAGGTTAACATCAAGAGATGGACGAACGTCAGCCTGACAGAATGTACAGTCAAGGTAAGAGACAGACAGTGTTGGAGATCCATTGTAGCCAACCTTCATTGCGGAGACGGCATCTGATTGATTGATTGATTGATCCGCTATTCCAGCAAATTATGCCAGTTCCACCATCATTATGCGCCATGCTCCCAAACAAATATCTGTTAGCTTTCTCTCTCTCTCTCTCTCTCTCTCTCTCTCTCTCTCTCTCTCTCTCTCTCTCTCTCTCTCTCTCTCTCTCTCCCTCCCTCCCTCCCTCTCTCTCACTCTCTCGTTCTTTTTTTTTCTCACTGTCCACGTTTGTCTCTAATACTTTACACCTTGCCGGTTGTCTTGGTGTTCTTCAGACCACCTCTCAAGAAAGTATAAGTGCATGTATTTCAAATATACTGGTCTGTAAGGCATTAGTTTCATCTATACATCAAACTATAAGAAGCACAACCAAATTATACAGAATATGTACATATAAATCTATTGCCCGTGTATATAAATAATTAATATAACACATAAAATATTTTATGTGATTGTATTTGCTCATCTGTCCGTTAAAACAGTTTCTTAATGTTGACGTTTCTGTAAAGTGTCTGAGCAGGTACTATATTTACATATTCTTTCATCTATTTATTTATTATTCCCTTAACTCATCCATCATCTCTTGTCTTTATCAATATCGTTGGTCACTAATCCGTGTATACATTTTGATTTTCAGTATGTAAATCACGCATACGAGAAAGTGTGCGGTTTTACGAGTGAAGAAGTCTTAGGCAGGGATTCTACAGACTTGTGCAAATCAGAAAAGAACAAAGACACCATCGAAACTATCAATGGACACATGAAGAAAGGAAAGGTAAGTGAAAGACTGTATCTTTAGCTTTCTGCTGAACCCGACGTGGATGAAAATCTATTGACTGACACGATTCACATTATTGTAAACCGTTGATGTTATCTATGTTAAAACACGTGAAACAAAATTGTACAGCTGTTGCTCAGCGGGGATTTTACCCAGGACTTTAATCTTCAGCCTTGTCTATGTCATTTCATCATTTTGAGATGTGATTGTAGATTGCGTCTTCTTCTGTGCTTTCGTAATCTCTTCTCATCTACCTAAACGCATTGAAGCACCTTGCGGTCTTGTTAATGTTAACTTTGCTTATCTACCAACATGCATTGAAGCACCACATTGCGGTCTTATTAATGTTAACTTTGTCAGTTTAAAAGGGGGTTTAAAGGTGAGAGGATATATTTAGTTGCACCGGGTTGTATCCCATATGGCTCGGTCTCTGTCAGCAGGACGGTCTGTCGAAAGGATTGCACATAGCACGAACTCCATGGCTCCAGCGATGATCCCCAGGAATCTACGAGAAAACTGAACTCGCGAACCCAATGACGGAGTCCAGAATCGAATCACAACCTTTGAAGCGCGAGACAGAAGGCTTAACTACTTCGCCACGGAGACGACCGCCCCTTCCCCCCCCCCCCCT
>JACEFZ010028433.1:572500-580000 GCA_014155875.1 Cepaea nemoralis | reverse complement strand
GTAATCCATTTGCTCCTCCGAGGTGTACACATGCTCCAACAAGGCCGCAACCACGTCTGCCTTGTCATGTATCAATACTCCACCATGTTCTGCAGAGCCAGCCAATCTGTCCGTCTGTTCATTTCCCAGCACACCGGCATGCCCCGGAGAAAATATCCAGGCGATGCTTGTCACCCGTGATCTCCGAAGCGAAGCAAGCCACACCGCACGACGTCTACCCGTCCTCACCCTCGTCAGCATGCTTTCTGAGTCAGTTACAATCACGATGTGTGTGTGTGTGTGTGTGTGTGTGTGTCGTATTCTCCACCAAGCGGAGAGCCCAGTGACTGTCTCCACCTCCATTCTTAAACTGGATGTTGTGGTATCATATGCCAGGCTATCCTGCACCAAACGCCGACCATTAGCTTTGGCTATGAACCCCCAGCCACTTCTCTCACCTCTTGACACCGAACCATCTGTGTAGATAATCACATCACCCGAGAGAGCATTGTCCTGAATTAGTTGCTGGATTTCCACTTCCGTGGCCCCTGCTGGCCACTCCCTGCACTCCCGGCTTAATGTGATTATAACTCTGCACAAGTCTAACTGATCCGCTGGCACTCTGACCCACTCCTCTCCTCGCCTAATGTTCTCCAAGATTAGCACACCTGTCTGATCGTATCCTCCGCTTGAGCCACCCATGATGTCCCTCTTATCAGTCGCTGACCCTTAACTGCGTCCAGCGCCTCATGCAGTGGGTGGTCTGGGTCTGCAGCGACTCTGGGGTATGCCTTCGCCTGCATCACCTTGAGCCTACCAGCAACAGTCGGCAGACCAAGGATGTAACGCATACACAATACTGGGGTGTCTCTGGTGCATCCCAGAATGACCCGCATAGCTTCGTTCTGTATGCGCTCTAACTTCACCAGCTGACTCTCTGAGACAGTGAGCAGTCCTAATCCATAATCAGTTACTGAGAGGATCAAGTGCAGGTATAGTATAGTATAAAGAATAAAACTATGGCGGTATAAAGTGATTTGATCTTTAGTGTCTTACAACTAAAAGAATGAAGACGAAGAGTCATCAGCGTGTGACTATCAAACCTAAAAAGAAGTGTATGTTCGATATATCACTAACATCGTTATGAGCGGCTGGCCGAGCTACTAGAATGCCGGATTCTCCTTCGGGAGACTCGGGTTCGAATCCTCGGTAAGGTGTGGATTATTTTTTTTCTGTCGGACGCAAAACGAAAACCCTAACCTGCATAGTTCGCGGCAACTGCACTAGCCAGGCGGAATTAATTCCTCAGGCTCAAGACCCCCATGCCATACACCGCATTTAATATATTGGCAGTAAATGACAATTGTGACATGTCTAACATCTTTATGAATACATCCATATACAGAGAAAATATGATGAGAAATTTAGAAGATATGAGAGGAATCGTCATTTGGGGACATAACGTCAATAATATAAGACAGTATACATTAATATTAATTGGGGAACCCTTTGAGGCCACTAAGACTGTTTATAAATAAATACACGCGTATCGTTTGGTGTTCATAGAAATAGGGGACAGAATTACATACAACTGGACGCACTAGACAACAGTAGAAAAATGAATGCACCAGTTACCGACCGGGATTCGAACCTGTCATCTCCAAATGACAATAGCACCCCGCTGCAGGAACAATTGTACTTCTGCGCATGACCAACTAGACACCCTACTTCTATGAGTTCCTAACATTTCCAATTCCAATTTTTGATGCGAATATCCCCTTTTCAGCCTTCGATTGTTCGACTTCGCTATAATTGGGGCCTCTTTGGTGTAGCTTGTAGTTTGTCTTTCGTAGATTGGGCTGCTTGTAGTCAGATTCCCGGCTTCTGATGATCAGGTCTGGACAGAGTCGCGCACTTGTTAAAGCCTGGAGTAATTGTGTACCCTCCCCGTCGTATGATGCTGTTTCCTTCAGGGAGTTTTACCAGTTGTCGTCTCTCCTGGTGTTTAATCCATCTCCCCGTCTTGGTCTATCTTCGTATCGTCTGTGTCTTCTCTGATACCTTGTGTCGTGTACGGGTTGGCCGTTCGGTCCTTGAGGTGACCAGTAGTTTCTTCTCCCGACCCCCGGCCTCTCTTGGTCTTGGTCGCTGTCGTTCTGGTTCTCTTCCTCCAATTCTATTTCTTCTTCTGTTGCTTCTTCTTCTGCCTGGGCCTTTGCCTCTGCTTCTTCTGTTGGTGATTTGTAAAATTTGAGAAGTTCTATGTATTCTTTTATTTTTAAAAAGTCGCTTAAAAGTCGACAGGGTCGACTTCATTGCACCGGGTTTTATCCCATATGGCTCAGTCTCTTTCCGCAGCACGGAAAGCGTCGCACAAAGCACGAACTCCGTAGCTCTAACGACGACCCACAGGAGTCTCCGAAAAATTTAACTCGTGAACCGAAAGACGCGGCCCGGAATCGAACCCACACCCTTTGGAGCCTGAGTCAAACGGCTTGACCACTTCACCACGGAGACTCTTGTTGCTTGGTTCTGTTTGTGAGTTTCTACTGTCTTTTCTCTTGCTTCTTGATTTTTTGATAGAGTTTCTTCTGTCTCGGCTTTTTTAGCAGCCATTCGAGCGACATTCTGCTCAAGCTTCTGCTGAACTTGCTTCAGTTCGTCCAGGATGCGCTGAACGGCTACCATTGGTGTTTTTTTCGTCTGGTCTGTGTCTGCCTCAATGCTTTTGAACTGTGATCTCAGTTGGCCTTCCAGGTGCGCTTTGTCACTTTTTGTAAGTCGATTAGTCGCTTAGTACTGCCTCATATCCTCTTTATATCGCAGGTTGGATTTGATGGCCATCTTCTTGGCTTCCTTGCTGTCTTGGTGGCAGGGGCAGCCGAGGTATCTGGCGACGTGGTTGCCTAGGCAGTTGACGCACTTTCTGTTAGTGTTAGGTCTCCTTAAGTCCTTGTCGAACTTTGCTTGCTGACACAGGCTGTATGGATGGGGTCCAGAGCAGTATCTACGAGGGGAAGTCAATAAGTAAGTCACAAATGTCTGTAGAAAAAGAGCTAAATATGATATCAAATTTAAACCAGTTTATTTTTATACATACATTGTCTGTTTATTTCTCAACATAATTTTCACCAACAAAATAAATAAATGTCAATCGATCATGCATTATGCTGTATGCTGAACCATGTGAGCACCCTATTGCAGATGCTACAGAGTCTATCGTTACTCGCCTGTCACCTTTAATCATCTCATTTACCCGCTGCACGGATGCTTCTGTTGCAATCTCAACAGGACGACCAGATCGGATTTCATTAACAATTTTAGAGCGTCCTTGAGAAAATATTTCTGCCCAGCTATGCACCGCTTTACGGGACAAACATATGTCAGCATAAACAGGAAGCATTTCCTTATGAATGGCCTTTGCAGGCAGTCCCTTTGATTTAAAAAAAAAAAAACGCACAACAGCACGTTGCTCTTTGGTTGTACACTCCGTAAGTACAGTTGCCATTTTGTTTATGCGCTGAGCATGTGCATGAGACACCTAGCACCACCTGACGAACTGGAATATAAAGTTCGATGTTGCTGTCACCTAATGACAACTATAGAAAATACCAACTACATTTACCTGCGATCCCACATAACTGTGTGACTTACTTATTGACTGGCCCTCGTACATACCTCCACCTCAGTCTTCCAGGTTGCACGGGTGTGCCAAAATTTATGGCACTTAGAGCACTGCAGCACTCTCGGTGTGTAGTGCTGTGGCAGTTTATCTTTTTTTGGTCCCATCTAATGACTTGAGGAATCACTCGGTCCTCCGATGTTACGATGACTGTGGAGGGGGGATGTTATTCTTGCCGATGATCCTCTCAGCACTGGGGATCTTGAGTTTCTTTTTCTCCCTCGTCAACATCTTCCTGATCTGGTCGTTGGTGATGTGGGTCTTGACTCGTTTAATGACCCATCGTTTGCTTGTGCGGTGCAGAGTGGCTTCCAATAGTACGCCGTGGTGAAGCTCGTTGACGGCTGTCACTTCTAGTGCAATCTTTTGCATAAGTGCTGTGGTCTTTGGGTTTTTGTTGATGGAGACCACTACTCCATCAGGTGTCTTGCGCAGCTGGTAGATGTTGTTTTTTCCTAGCTCGCTTTCCAGCAGACTCGGCATCTTATTTGTAGGTAGCGCTAACAGTTTGGCTTCTCCAGCGCTTGTCTGTTTTATCAGTATTTTGCCGGTTAAGTCCTCAGTTGTTGTTGTTTCCTCCTGTGTGGAGGTCTTTGGTAAACTGGGTTGCATCACCTTGGTGCTGTTGAGAACTTCCCGGCTGCTGCTGGCTTCAGTTGTAGTTTCTTCAGCGACGGGAACGGTTTTAGCTGGTGTAGGAGCAGGACTTCTGTATGTATATACGGGCTCAGCAGTCGCCTCTTCTTCTTCCCGGCTGCATATAGTGCATGTCTCTGCGCGGCACTTTTAACTCGAGGCATCCTCTGCGTTATTCGATCGTGATCTGTTTTCGATAGAGCGCCGAGTCGCTGTGTGGGTGTATTTATTTATACTATAAGATATGCAGATGATATACTATTGATTGCAGACAGCGAACAGAATCTGAAACATATAGTACACAGTGAACAACTAAGATTAGAATTTAATTCTAAGAAGACATGGATCATGGTCGACTCTAAGAAGAAAGAAATACCAAACTACAGGTAAATGGGAGTGCTCGTAAATATGTTAATCGGTACAACTATCTCGGAATAGTCATAACATCTTATGGGAAGGCCTTGGGGAGGTTAGAACCAGATCGCTATGGCAAAGGTAGCCTTTGGCAAGACGGAAAACATCATTATCATCATTATCATCATCATGCAGTGCCTTGCCGGCTGACGAGGGCGATAATGCCTCTCCACAAATTACTATCTCCGACGTCGTGGATCAATTCGTGTGTTGACTGCCTTCCGTGCCATCACACAAGACTGTCAATAATATTTTCACGCTGTCTTCCTCCATATCTCTTTCCGCAAATATTCCCGGCTGTCACAAAATATTAGTTTTTGTCTTCTCATAACGTGGCCAAAAAAAAAAAACAGACTGCCTCTTTCTGATGTTTGTGATAAGTTGTCTTTGCGACTCAGCTTCCCTTAAAACATCCTAATTGCCCCCCCCCCCCTTTTTTTTTCGCTGTCTGACAAATTTTCTGCATTTTTCTATAAAACCACATCTCTAAGGCTTCCAGGGATTTTTTCGCCTGTGTACTAATTGTTCAGGACTCGCAGCCGTATGTTAAAACTGGTTCTGTGTAACATACTGACCAATAAAAAGGTGTCTATTGCAACGATAAAAAGAGCGTTGAAGTGCTACATAAAATCTATACTTTTGTATGATGTGTAACGTGGGGCAATGAGCAGACAAGCTGAAAGACATCTAATTGAGTGGAAATATGGTTTCAGAGGAAAATGTAAAGAATACCACGGACAGACAGAAAAAGACAATCAGCATAACACATATTGATGACGATACTTTCAGTCTGATTTCAATTGGATGTTTTGCTCGATTCAGCGATGACAAGAAACGAAGAAATTCATTGACTCGAGTTATGTTGTAAATCAATATCAGTGAACTTGTGTTCCTTGTCCGTCTTTGAGTTCCGTTCGTCTTATCGTTAGTGCTAGTTATGACTGGGGCATTGTTTGAGTTTGCTCAGCAAACAAGAAAATATTTGTTCTAGCGGTGCCGTTGACTTTAGACTTTACAGCCCGTGACATGGGCAAGTTAGAAGTGAAACAGCAGTTGATAACGACACTAGAATCTCCCAGCTTTTTCCTAGTTCACTTAGGGACAATTTGTGAGAAATGATTTCAATATATTAACAAGTTGGACTAAGTAACTGTGATTGTCTAGTTTAATTGTGTTTTCACAGTTATAAAATAATTAGTTGTGGTGAATAATTTTAATTTTTTGCTTCTTTATTGAGAAATCTACGAGTGCCACTATTAACTAAATTCAGCTCGCAGATAATATTTTCTTTTTTATTGCACTGTTCTGGAGTTGACATAACTTCATATTCTCCCAATTTTTCCTCTAATATAGCTTCGTCATTTTTTTTTTCTCTCTGCCTTTCTTGCCTAGCGTTTTTGCACATAACGCTAATTTCTTTATTCCACTTCTTTTCTTGACATGTTTCATAAAATTCACTTGTCTTTTCCTAATGATTTTGGGGAATGATCGTGTAATACCGCAGCTTCCGACACCACAACGTTTGTTCTCTTTTCTGTCATGATATATTCTTCTCAAAAATCACATTTCCACTACCACCAGTTTCTTCTTCTTCTTCTTCTTCTTCTTCTTCTTCTTCTTCTTCTTCTTCTTCTTCTTCTTCTTCTTCTTCCTCTTCTTCTTCTTCTTCTTCTTCTTCTTCTTCTTCTTCTTCTTCTTCTTCTTCTTCTCTTTCTTCTTCTTCTTCTTCTTCTTCTTCTTCTTCTTCTTCTTCTTCTTCTTCTTCTTCTTCTTCTTCTTCTCTTTCTTCTTCTTCTTCTTCTTCTTCTTCTTCTTCTTCTTCTTCTTCTTCTTCTTCTTCTTCTGTCTTGCTGCTTTTGCTGTGACGCGTCGCAGAACTAGTTTCTACACCACTTAAATACTCAGTATCCAACATTCGTATTCATACACGAGAACAGGTCACACATAACGTTTCAATGAGCGGATTGTTGCACTCGGTCATAACACTGCTCATTTTCGGCCAGAGCGATTCTTTTCCTTATGACTCTGTCACGTCTGTTGTTTGATGTCACTGCCAGCCGAGATATTGGAAACGAATGAACTGTGTAATTTGTACACCTTTACTTAATTGGTAGCAGGCCGCACTGCGTTGATTTTCCCAATGAGATGAGTGTCGGTTGTTCAGAAAGCAATGGGAAACTACTGAACGTAAAATTACCTAGAAAATCACAAGCAGCTCACACATGCTGGGGTTGATTTCGATACCCTGTAAAGTACATGCAAATAACTAGCTATAAGTAAAAGTAACGGACCCGTTTTACAGACATTAAGGCATATTGGATGTATGGCGCTAGACCTGTATTTGTACAGACCACCTGGTACTCGATGAGTTAAATGATCAGTATCTTACCTGCAGCCTTTGCTTCCTGTGGCATTTCCTAGTACTCATTTTAGGCTAGATCGACCTGGTAATTTGCGGACGAGCCATAGACCAGGAAGACAATCTGAATGCTCTACGAGAAGTAAGTCGTTTACGAGAACCAAGTGGTGACGGAATCTACAACCATGGCCAGGCTGCGAGAACAGCAAGTTAAAAGATGTGTGGCCAAACAAGAATACTACGCAGGAAGCCAAAGAAGAGTAATAAACCAACACAGAACTGGTGTCGTGAGCCTCTACACGCTGCGGGATTTGCTGAGGAGGGGATCCGAGCACTTATGAACTAAATGGTTGGATGTGCAATGAGGATACTCTATCGACTAACTAACTACCTAACAAAGAGAGATGGTATTGATAAATGTACTTGTCAT
>JACEFZ010028433.1:450000-567500 GCA_014155875.1 Cepaea nemoralis | reverse complement strand
ATGCCTACCTTTCAGCGTCTCGGCTTATAATATCCGAATCTCAATTTTGTTCCCACAGATTTTTCACCCACCTAGTCATCAGTCTATAACCTATTCCACCGTTATTGGCATTTAGGCTGACATGGGACCAGCACAGAGTTCTGATTCATTATTTACTTTCAGTGTAGACATACAATTCTGCTTGTTATTCATTTGGTTCATCTGGAATTAATTCCAGGATTCTGCTGCAGGCATGGAACTGAAGTATATTACTCCACCACATATCCAGGGTTGCAAGCCATCAGGTGATTCCTGTGGTTGCAGGCGTAGAGGCATTTACTCCGCTAGCTGCTTTCATATGGTCTTTTTTTATGTGTTCAGGTTTGGGAACCTTGAGGTAATCTGGTGTAGGTATGGTTTTCAGTTGGTACCTTGGTTGTATTGGTTCAATGTCTTCTTCCCATTTGTTTGAGTGGGTGTTCATAGCTAGAACTTGGTGTTGCATGGCTGGAACCTTATGTTTGACTGTTGCAGCTGTGAGATGTTCTTTCGAAGACTTATCCATTGTGGATATTAACTTGGTAATCCAACCAACAGTTGAAGGTTACTCACTGTTGTTAGTTTTAGTAACTTGAAGAAGGATTGTCCCAGTTTCACTGACTTAGTTGAATGATGAGGCCATAGGTGATACTTCTCAGAAGTAACACAAACGATACACTGTTGTCAGTACTCTGATGATCTTCATCTTTGTGGATTATTAGATCTTGAAGTCCATTCTGGATATTCCTACTAAAATAGGACTTAATCACTCACCCAGTCAGTTGTCTTCTAATTTATCTGTTGCTCGCTATGGAGCTATTGAGCGCAGCAGTCCATGGGTATTTCTAGATGCAGACTATGGTTAGGACATTCACTTTCTGGCTGTTGACCCAGGATCCAGGTTTAGTGATATAGTCCCACCACATTCAACCACTACCTGCTTCTCTTCTATAGAAAAGGGATGACAAGAATACAACACGAGCATTAACCTACTGTGTTATGGTAAAAGTTTACAACACAATTACAAACACAAATACAAAACAACAAGGGGAGAAGGGGAAAGGAGTGGGTGTCCACGTTCCACTGTCCCTCATTGCTGAGTAGAGCCATTCTGACTCTTCATAGTGGGTAAGGTATTTTCTCACTTATATTTTGTTCTGTTGTTACTGGGACTATTGGATGGGTGAAGTCATTCTGTCCATCCAACATGTTGATATTGTCTCTCTCATTACTTGAAGAGAATAGTCTATACAGAATCCCTGTGGTTTCTAATGCCGCGTCTTCCTTTCGGCACTATAATCATCACTAGGTCAAGACTATTCAACATTGGCTTCTTAAGTACTGACATACACATGGATTCTTACATCAACATCCTCTAATCCCAAGGTGCAACATTAAAATGTATATTCCCACAGGAAAAAGTAACAATCAGAACAGAGAAAATTCTCATACCAGAAAAAAAACATACATGTACATTTCTCTGATATTAAGTACATGATAATCATATATAATAATTTAATCGTAAAATTTAATGCCGGAGCCAATGGTTTTGAATTTTTCTTCAGGGGTTAATCCATAACTAAAACATATATTGTTTTTCCCCACTGCGTACCGCAGGATGAGGATAGTAGCCGCTGTGATATATTTTGTCAATGACTGCTATTATCCGGAGGGTATTTATTAGAATAACTTATGCCGCATGGTCCAGTATTCTGAATATTGCAAGCAATTTATTCACATCAATCTTCGCTTCTGTTTCTACTATGGTGAGGCGATGGAGATTGAATCCTATCCGAACATGCATTTACATCACGCGTTTACTTTAATTGTTCATGAATTTATATTCAAACATGGCATTCTCCTAACACTATTTTATGAAATGATTATATGTTCTTCACTACTATGGAGTGGTTATTAATCTGTTAGCAAAAGGATGGTACTAAAATTTAGCACTATATTTCCAAGTTACAGATTATGATGTGGCAAGCATTTTATCCCCTGACTAAGAGTCAGGAATAGGCGTAATCATTTGTATGTCCCCGCATGGATAAAACTTCCTTTCTATAGTACATAGATTATTTGCAGATTTCTAAGCATAAATAGTGAGATATTGTTCACAGTGCCTAGAAGTTTTAACATAGGAATATGAAATTGACAGACACTAGTTCTCTACTGAAGTATGTAAACAAGAGTCTGTTCCCACCTTGAGAAAATGCCTAGAATGTGGTTTTTACCTGAGTTTGATACTCTACGGTACACATAATATTTCTAGGTTATAAGCACTACTAGTGAGATATAAGTTCATAATGCCTAGACAAGATTTTAACATATGGATTTGAAATTCTAAAACAGGAAAAATTACAGCGTGGCGCCCACATGTGTTTCCTTGGTAAACATCTTCCAGCCTGGTTTAAGAGAATTGACTTATTATTCTAACTAACTCTTAATTAAACATACTGGTCTATGTAATACCTAAATACATTTTAATAATGTAGATATAACATACCAATAGCTTGAAGAGAATCATTTTTTTAAAGGCAACAATACCTTTTCCCCACACGGGGAAAGAAATCCCACAAGGGAACGCACGTCTGTTTACTTTCTTAGCTTGAACTAACAATGGCTACACTGGGCCTTTGTCTTACAATCAGTCGACGACTGTTGGCCAGGTACGTAGGCCAAAATAAGGCCAAATTAATTTAGCTACCCTACGGGTTAGTTTTTATCCTATATTCAGTAAGATACTTAAACCGTAGTTGAAAGGGGTTGTTTATTTTTAAGGGAGTCAATAAATAGGAAAGGGTAAGGACGTTTTATTGTATCACAATGAGCTACGCTAGAATTCAAAGCCAGCGAACGCATACACACAGAAGAGACAAAGCTGTACAAAACCAATAACCTCGTTGCCATGCCAGTCTGGCATATTAAGTAAGGCTAGCGGTAAGGCTCACGTTTTCGGTGACAGAAAGGCAAATGTAGAACGATTGTGGCATTATTACCCCAGCCTTCTTTCTGCCTGTCCTGGGGTACTTGTCTGCTAGTTGATGTATGATGCTGCGTCTGTCACACGGGAGTACATGGTGTATTTTTAATGACTGTGCAGTGTTTGAAAATATTGCCGGTCCAAGTTTCGTATTTACCTTTTATGTTGCCTGAACTTTACAGATTGTGACTACAAAACTTGGACAGGCAATATTTTCAAATACTCCATCCATCCATCATGTGCCATGCCGGTAAGCGTGGGCGGTCATGTTCTGCTATCTCACTCGATCACCAGAGTCGTGGATCAGCTCCGTGTTTCTGTCTCGACCATGCCACAAGGCCAAGCCATCCAGATTTCAAATACTACACAGTCATTAAAAATACACCCTATACCAACCAGGGAGTTAAAACTACAAGTTAACTCTGTTTAATGTCTAGCTGATTCTGTACCAAGCAACTCACCATAAATTCATTGGCGTGTACTTAACATGGCAACGGCACGTTTTATTTTATTTACTCCCCCATTTCCAGACAATTATAATGTTTACACACTGCCGTTTTTGTTCTTTACAAGTTTCTAACCTAGTTTCTGTGAGGCTTACAAAACACATATGGAAGATAAGTAGAGGTAGAGGTTAATAAATGGGGGGGGGGGGGACAATTGAAGGATCTCTAGAGGATGAATAGAAGAAGAAGAAGAAGAAGAAGAAGAAGAAGAAGAAGAAGAAGAAGAAGAAGAAGAAGAAGAAGAAGAAGAAGAAGAAGAAGAAGAAGAAGGAGGAGGAGGAGGAGAAGGGGAAGGGAGGAGAAGCGGCAGACGAAGATGAAGATTATTTTTTTTTAACTTCAAAGCTAGAGTGCTCTTATTTTTAATGTAGCAGTTTCCAGGGAAAGAAAGGGTCAAGTTAGAAATCCTATAAATCAAGTCCATAACTATGATGCTGAAATTGAGGCAATCAAGACAGCAACAGATAAATTACTAAATATCAGCAATGGCACACAACCTGTGGTGCTATTGACAGATGCAAAATCAATACTCGAGGCGCTCCTGTCTGGGAAATTGCCAGTACTAAAGACACTACTTTCTGAACTTAGCAGTCAGCATAAGGTCACCATACAGTGGATACCATCCCACTGTGGAGTACCCGGAAACGACAGAGCTGATCAATTGGCTAAGGAAGGAGCCAAAGAAGAACAGTCTGATGTGCCCATTACATACCACCAAAAGAAAAGAATGATCAAATCAGTCAGAAATCCACCAAAACCTACTCAAGATTACTATCACATTATGGACAGACCAGAACAAGTCATTATTTTGCGCCTCAGAACAGGACACAGTAGATTACGCAATCACATGTATACAAAATTCAAGATTGGTGAAACAGCCACGTGCAAATGTGGATTGGCGTCGCAGACAGCAGAGCACATACTCTATGACTGCCCAAAATATAACCTTCTGGCCTAGAGAGACGACAGTGGAAGATAAGCTCTATGGACCGCTGTGTGAACTAAAAAAGACAGTTAAATTCATACAAGAAACAACATTGCAGTTATAGACATATTTCAAGCGAACGAAAGAAGGAAGAAGAAGAAGAAGAAGAAGAAGAAGAAGAAGAAGAAGAAGAAGAAGAAGAAGAAGAAGAAGACGAAGAAGAAGAAGAAGAAGAAGAAGAAGAAGAAGAAGAAGAAGAAGAAGAAGAAGAAGAAGAAGAAGAAGAAGAAGAAGAAGAAGAAGAAGAAGAAGTAGTAGTAGTAGTAGAAGAAGAAGAAGAAGAAGAAGAAGAAGAAGAAGAAGAAGAAGAAGAAGAAGAAGAAGAAGAAGAAGAAGAAGAAGAAGAAGAAGAAGAAGAAGAAGAAGAAGAAGAAGAAGAAGAAGAAGAAGAAGTCGCTGATAAGGAGAAGCTGTTTTAAGTTCCTAGTATAGAATGAAGAAGGAGTAGCAAACATACAACTACCCAATATATAGAATCAGTTAGGTGGTCCTGTGAAATACACTTGTCCTTGGAAGCAGTAGATTTGAATCCTAGTTTGCCTATAGTTTTCAATTTATATATTGCCTAATAAGTTATCTGATGTATACTACTTTGTTTTCCTCACTATCAGTGTCGATCTTCTTTTCCGTCTTCTTTGTTCGTACTAGGATACACATTTCCCATCAGATATGTAGAGTTAGAGGGGCTTGCTATCAGAGTCGATCTTCTTTGTTCGTACTCAGATACACATTTCCCATCAGATATGTAGAGTTAGAGGGGCTTGCTATCAGAGTCAATCTTCTTTGTTCGTACTCAGATACACATTTCCCATCATATTTGTAGAGTTAGAGGGGCTTGCTATCAGAGTCAATCTTCTTTGCTCGTACTCAGATACCCATTTCCCATCAGATATGTAGAGTTAGAGGGGCTTGCTATCAGAGTCGATCTTCTTTGTTCGTACTCAGATACACATTTCCCATCAGATATGTAGAGTTAGAGGGGCTTGCTATCAGAGTCGATCTTCTTTGTTCGTACTCAGATACACATTTCCCATCATATATGTAGAGTTAGAGGGGCTTGCTATCAGAGTCAATCTTCTTTGCTCGTACTCAGATACACATTTCCCATCATATATGTAGAGTTAGAGGGGCTTGCTATCAGAGTCAATCTTCTTTGCTCGTACTCAGATACACATTTACCATCAGATATTTAGAGTTAGAGGGGCTTGCTATCAGAGTCAATCTTCTTTGTTCGTACTCAGATACACATTTACCATCAGATATGTAGAGTTAGAGGGGCTTGCTATCAGAGTCGATCTTCTTTGCTCGTACTCGGATACCCATTTCCCATCATATTTGTAGAGTTAGAGGGGCTTGCTATCAGAGTCGATCTTCTTTGCTCGTACTTAGATACCCATTCCCATCATATTTGTAGAGTTAGAGGGGCTTGCTATCAGAGTCGATCTTCTTTGCTCGTACTTAGATACCCATTTCCCATCAGATATGTAGAGTTAGAGGGGCTTGCCATCAGAGTCAATCTTCTTTGCTCGTACTCAGATACCCATTTCCCATCAGATATGTAGAGTTAGAGGGGCTTGCTATCAGAGTCGATCTTCTTTGCTCGTACTCAGATACCCATTTCCCATCAGATATGTAGTTAGAGGGGCTTGCTATCAGAGTCGATCTTCTTTGTTCGTACTCAGATACCCATTTCCCATCAGATATGTAGTTAGAGGGGCTTGCTATCAGAGTCGATCTTCTTTGCTCGTACTCAGATACACATTTTCCATCAGATATGTAGTTAGATAGGCTTGCGCTTTCCAAAGACCAGGGAAGCAAGTTGTTAAGGAGGTCCTGGTCGGTTGGGCGTGGGGGAGGATCCTACCATAACACATAGTAGTTTATATTCCTTGATTAAGCAAGGGACTTTTTATCTTCTTTTTCTGTGTTCTGTCTTTTTCTTCGTTGTTATGTCTTCTTTTTCAGTGGTCTGTCTTCTTCTTAAGTCTTCTGCCTTCTTCAACCTTCTGTCTTCTTCTTGTATGTTCTCATTGGAACGTAGGCCCTCGACCAATGCAGTCAAGCCTGTATAGTCATGTTACACTATTGGTTGAATTTTACGGCTAAAATTGTCTAAAGGATGAGGTAGCCAGCCTCACGCCATCATACCTTAGGCGCCTCTTACGACATGCATGCTAGATTACATATTATATTATTCGTCCCTTACCTTATGGGCCCCGGTAGCACACGGTGACTTGTGTCTATCGGAGATGAAATTAAAGTACTAGCCTGGTCACTACATGATTTCGTGGAAACAAAACAAAAAATAAAGACAAGTTCCATAGCAGAAACCTGGTGTGAAGTGTGGGGACCATCACATGTGTATACACCCGCGTGAACGGAGATAGTGTGGCCAATCTGGTCATCCCGTACCGAACGACGAAAGCCGACATTAAACGCTGGTCCGACCGGCGCGTATATCATTGTCAGCATAACGTCATAACCGGTACACAAACACGCCCACGGATTGTTTTGGGGAAACTACATTTATACCCCAGTCTAAAAAATCCTTCGCCTGACATCAGTCATAATACAAAATCTGAAGTTGTAATTGTGTTTTCTTAATTCGGCGTTATTGTAGAGTGCATAAGAATCAGTTGGTTTTAATAAGGAGCGCGGCAAAGTCTAATCGATGCCTGTGGGGTAATGAAGCTGAGGCAACTGAATGACGCCGCGTAAATAAAACACTTCAGGATTGTGTTCAATGTCAGATGTCGGAAAACAAGACGGAATAGTTGACATTGCTTATTCTGGTAATTAACTGAATAGTTTAGGCGGAGACGCCAACGGAAATAACTTGTCCACAAGAAGTAAACAGTCATGTTTTGACACTCAGGTTTATGGAATACTGGTGGTTGGGAACCCTGAGAAATGTAAATATAAATATTACCCTCGGCATCATGGTGTATGTTCTATGTAAAACGTCGCCTATATCAGGGTTCGCCGAAAATAGTCCCAGTCCTTTGTCAGTTCTCGTGCCTCGTGCATTTTAATTCTCATAGTGGTTGCAAGGTCCTGTGTCTATCTTCGTACCGGTCGACCCACCGCTCTTATTCCATGAACCATGACTTCCACTGTGACGCGTCATATGGCCCGTGTATTTCACTTTCTAAGGTCATATGTTGTATATGAGCCAGTTTTCTTCAACGTTCATATATTACGGATTGCCAATATGTTTCTTCTTCATCTTTGTGCACGATATTTTAAGAGCGTTTATGTAATATTCAGTTCAACAGCCCCGATTTTTATCTTTAGCGATTGCAAAAGAATTAAAATAACATGAGGTTTAAGCTCATAGAGATTGATTCTCAGCCAAATACCGCTTGGACTGCTTTGTAAACAGTCACCATCATTGTACGTGGACACCTTAATTAGTGCCTCAGTCTCCCCCCCCCTCTCCTCCTCCGCCCCCCCCCCCAGACCACACAAGGCGACCGTTAATATATTCACGAACTTCATAGCAACGTGAGTACAAGATGGAGAACCCTTTTATACGTCTTAAGGCGTATGTAGCATATGGTACCAATCCATGTTGTCATAGATCATTAAGATCATCAGTCAGTGATGTGGTCAGTGTCACGCCGGCCGTCTTTACTTCCCACGACATTTCCTGAAGCCCATTTTATACTGACTCTATCTACGTGGCAGCCCAGGTCGATTTTAAAACACCGCCCGATGTGAATTCGAACTCATGACTAACGGGCCGATGGACGAGTGTCTAGCCACTCCCCTATAGCAGCTGCCTTCATACCACTGGCATGATTCACAATGTGTACACCAGTTACACAGGAAACCAATATTTATTTTAAGTAGCAGTGTCTTCTAATTTTGAAATGTTGGACAGCGATATTGGTCTACTCTTTTCGATTTTAGATTTGATATTTGTATATCTGTCATGAAGGTACAGAGAGATGAATTCAATAAATTGTGAATTGGTTTATGTATTAGTTAGTTGCACATTCTGTACAGGACGTTGCAGTCAACCCCATGATTTGGGCCGTTTGTGATTTCTTACCAAGTTTAAGTTCAGTGCGTTATTAAGAACACTTATTATTTTAACGCTACACATAGACTGAATGTCAGAAAGAGAGTACTTGAGTTTCTATCGAACCTATTCTGCTGTATGCCAGTACATTTTGGAATGTAAAAGAACACATCAGAAAGAGCTTGGAGGCCGTGATGATGTGGTTTCTGAGACGAATGTTGTGAATACCTTAGACGGCCAGAGTAACTAGCAACAATTGCCAGGAAGAGGCTAATGAAAATATAACATTGTACGCTACTGTATGAAATTATTAAACAAGTGTTCTTTTGTCATACACTGAGAACAAAAGCAGTATAAAACATATTGATGGCTGAAAAGATCAGCGGTGAAAGAGACAGGCAGATCGAGATGATGTGTGGTTTAAGACGGTGGCAGAGAGGAACGTCATCAACAGTGGTGTTAAAGAACATCATAAACACATGTATTTGGAGAGACTTGATGATGATGATGATGATGATGATGATGATGATGATGATGATGATGATGATGATGATGATGATGATGATGATGATGATGATGATTATGATGATTATGATGGTGATGATGATGACACAAAAGGTTGCTTATACCGTGAGGATCAACTACATTGCACCGCGTTTTATCCCAACTGGCTCGGATTTCTTTCCACTGAGTGGCGTGTCGAGAGCGTCGCACAAAGTACGAACTATCTCCAGCTGGTACCCCTGGGGTCTCCGATAAAACTGTACTCGTGAATTGAATGACGAAGTCCAAAATAATACCCACGACCTTCGTCTCGGATACAGATGGCCCGAACACTTGGCCACTGAGGCTTCCCCCCCCCCCCCCACCCACAACCACCTACACAAAGATAGTCGTACATTGTTGCCGCCTGACCTGTCTGTCTGTCTGTCATTGGTATGGTCTTATAAAGAACTACTATCATTGCTCACAGATATAAGTGCTCCGGTCTCCTATCATGAACCACAATATGAGAATAGTACATTGCACGAATTCGTATCACTCGTGAAGGTTCAAATGTATGTAAACTAGAATCATAGACTATAAACAGTCTTTTGTGTGAGAATGTGAGATTAGTAAATTGCACAAACTCGTAACACTGGTGAGAAATTAAATGTTTGTATACTAGAATCATACACTATGAACAGTATTTTGTGATTGGATTTTATAACTGTCCAAACAAACAGTTCGGGGACATAAACTAACGTATAGCACTACCTCTCCTCAGCACTGGGAAGGAACATACTATACCAGACGGAAGAGCGGTGATCACATCCCTTTCCACTGTCGAGTAACGCCAGTGTTCGGACCCGGGGGGTAAGTACCACCACAATATGTGTTTGTTAGGGTTCGTTGTGTCACACAAAACTTTCAGGTAGGGCCGGGGTGTGTTTCTGTCATCACCATTTAGTGCTTCAGTCCATCTATTGTAAACCATTATCTCGCTTTGAAGTGCGAAGAAGGGCTAGAGACAGAAGGATTTATAACATCAAGGATATACTACGGCTATTTCTACATGTGTCTCCGTGGCGAAGACGCGGTTCGTAATTCCGCTTACCTGCGTTCGAAACAAAGCTACGACAGCAGACCGTGTTGCGCTGGGTTTTAACGTGTTGATGTGGGAGCCGGTCGTTCAGAAAGCAATGGCAAACTATTGAAAGTAAACTTGCCAAGACATCAACAACAACAGTAAAATGCTGGTGTTGACATCGATGCCCTGTAAATAGGATATGCACGCAAATAAAATTTTAAACAATTTCGACATGTGGGAGCAGCGATAGGGCAATGGTTAACACAACCACCTTCCGGCCCAGTAGTTGTGTTCAGATCACCACGGATATTTTTTTAAAATAATTATCCAGGTCTCTCAGGTTGACCAAGGCTATATGTGTACCAGGTCATCCCCTGGCAAGTACTGGTGGCCGGCGTGACACCGACCACATCACCCATCGGATACCCGCTGATCTATCTATACAAATAGACTGGAACCCATACATAGTACGCCGCATAGCGCGTAAAACTGGGATTTAAACACATGACCGCAGGACCTGCCAGCAAGAGGGCTAGCCAATGCTTTACCACGGCTCCCTCGGGTGGACGATATAGCTGACTAATGATGACAACTTTACGTAAACTTGCTCCTTTAGCGCTTTCGTTTTCTGTTATTTTTACGAGTGCCAATCAATTTATTTTTATTGTTATTTCAGTGGTCTCAAGGGGGATTCCCGGCGATTGATATTCTCTGTAGAAATATGAGGCAGGCTCAAAAATGTCAAACTACGTTTAGAGTTACGTTCATTTTTATAGTTGAAGTTTTGTAAAAAATTTTAAAAAAGCATTTTTTTAAAATAGAAACAGCAATAAAACTCATGGTGAAAGCTGTGGTAGTGAAATGGAAAATATATTATTTATGTTATTTTTATGACAGGAGGAGAATTTTTCTTTTCAATAAATTCGAGTTTAAACAAAAAATAGACCGAATATAAGTTTAGCTTCCTCCCCCCCCCCCCCCCCCCCCCCCCTCTCCCCTCTTTCTTTTTATTTCCTTTCATTTTTACAAAATTCCTTACTTCAATGCTCGCTTCCCCCCCCCCCCCCCCTCCCGGTTCTGGTGCCTCTGTCAACACATAATATTACTTACCAATCAGTAAAAGCATCATCGTGTGCCATGTCGATTACCGTGGGCGGTCATACTTCAACGTTTTACCAACCTTTTACGAAGTCTGTGTTCTCATCCCGATAATTCCAAGTGGTCAAGCCATCCATGTGTTTATCTCTTTGCCGTCCCCTTGCTCTGTTCCCTACAATTTTTCCAATTTTCAACAAGTTCTCTAGTTTATTTCTCCTTATAGCATGCCCAAACAAATCTTGACAGGCTGTGTCTACTTTCACTTATTAGTGTACAATATTAAAGCCAGTAAATTACCGTTGTTGTTCTAATAAACTTGTTGACATACTCATGTTTTCAGGACTTTTGGGTTAGTTGTATCTCTTTTTTTTTCTGTTCCATCACTTTGCACTCAAGCGTAGTCCATACACGTGCTTCTATTTCTAGTGCTCTGGGCTGATTTTTGCGTGTGGATTAGCTTTCTCTATTGCCAGTGTCCCTCGCCATCAGACTAACTCACTTCGACTTCAGAGGTACTTTTAATTTACATCCCAAGTCAAGGACGAGAAGTCAACATTTTAGTCCAATTGTAGGGGTAGGGGTTGAACTCGCTACCTCGGCAACATCTCACAGGATGTTTTGAACGAGCGGTCTTATCCATTTGGCCACGCGGACCCCCGTTGCTATCCCATGTATATTGGGGCTTCAGTTGTATAGATATTTAACTAATCATGTTCGCTTGCCTGCCACTTGCACAGCATAAGCCAGGTGTTGCATGAAATATCACTCAATTTAGGTTTTTAAATATTTCAGATCCCATCACATTACTTTTTTGTTGTTGTTGTTGCTGCTGCTGCTGTTGTTGTTGATGATGTTGTTGTTGCCACTGCTGCTGTTTCTGTTGCTGCTGCTGTTGTTGGTGGTGGTGGTGTTGCCACTGCTGCTGTTTCTGTTGCTGCTGCTGTTGTTGTGAATCAAAGAACTTATATATTCCAACCAAGCACATGAATTCTTACAGCTGGACTCGTATTGCATGGCTATTGTCTGTTTTGTATCATTATGGGAGAATTCTTGCGACTCTCTTGCCTTCTTTCAGGATGCTAACTTTCCTGTTCCGGACTGTCTTCACCACAGCCTCAACCATGTTTATCTCCCTTTGATTAGCTTCCGAACTTAAGTCTGTGGTTGGTATTTGTTGAAACATGTGGATTACTTACTTACAGTTGTGATATTTCAGTTTTCTAGCTAAACGTTTTACGTTCATCAGAACGTATATAGAAAATCTATATATCCTCTGACACCGATAATAAATCATCCAAACATATCTACGCCCGCAAAACGTCAGATAATCAATATCACATACATATGAATCCCATGCTACCAGTGTCAGACTTGACATTATTCAAATCGCACACACGCAAAATCAACACCAGCGAAATGAGATGCCTGAGAAGAGTTGCCCTATTTCCTTCTTCTCCTTCTGTGAGCGCCAAATAATACTATGTGTGTTTATTTATGCAATTTAACCATCCGTGACCGAGTACGTATGTTGTTATCAGATGGACAGTGTGCTGAGCAACGTGTGCTACATACATTGAAAAGCAACAGATCAAATTGTTCGGTCATCTAGTTAGAATACCACACCATCAGTTACCAGGACTAGCGCTACACAAAGATCTGATGTGAGAGCAAGCGGGCGATCACGAAGAAACCAGTCACAAGGATGACATTATCGAGTACCAACCAAGGAGCGCTGGAACATCAACTAATCCTCCCCAAGGCGCTTGACGGTAAAAACTGGAGATGTTGATGGCGTTGATGATGACGACATTTGCAGGGAGACGCGGTAGTGCAGTGGCTAAGACGGTGGCCTGCCGACCCGGTGGTCAAGAGTTCGAGCGAGGTGCGTTTTTAAAATTGACCAGGGCTGGCAGGTCAACTCAGCCAAAAATGGGTGCCAGGAAATGTCCAGAGAACTAAACACATCTGGCTTGATACTGACCACAGTATCTGCCCAGTACCCATTCGCCTATAAGAATATGGGATTATCACAGTATGCACAATGTACATTTAAGCCTGAAAACACATTTTTTTTTATTTAGTATGTTAAAAAGTTAGTTGTATATCCTTTGCAGGACGTTTTCAGTCAACACCAGTATTTTTTGCTGTGGTTGATGTCTTGGCAAGTTTACGTTTAGTAGTTTGCCATTGCTTTCTGAACGACCGGCACCCATATCATTTCGTTAAAAACTAGCGCAACGCTGTCTGCTGCCAAATTGCGCGCAGATGTGTTTGGAACGCGGGTATACGGGATCACGAAACGCGTCCGTAATCCCTTCGCCACGGAGTCCGGCACTTAGTATGTGGTAAAAGGAATTATACTAACAGCTGGGACAGATTGTGTTAACATAACAACTAAATGAAGCTGAAGAAAGTGGGACCAGTATATTATCTTTGCGATAATCAGCAAACGTATGCCGCGTTGCTTAGTAAACAATGTTTTTTTTTCTACAAAGCTTCATATTTCAGTGTAAGAGTATGTGTAGTTTTTCAGTGACTTATTGCCCTAATCAGCTCGGTGCGTCCGTGCGTGCGTGCGTGCGTGTGTGTGTGGTAATCTTCTGAAGCTCTCTCCTTGCCCTCCCCATATTATTCATTTGTGTCGATAATCATCTTGTCCGTGTGTTTTAGGTTTCTTTCTTTTCCATTTGTTATTTGGAATCAAGAGAAAGGGCTTTCTAGTTATAGTAGTAAACGGTTTTCTCATTGTGTGTCCAAACCACCGCAAGCGTTACTGCTTTCCCCACCAAATGTAAAACCCATTAATGGATTTTACCGCTGTTATTGTGTTTACAACCTTACATGAAATCAATTGGCTAGATTAGTCATAATATGCATACACTTTTTATGTTCTTTTGTGCATATACATTTAAAATGCTGCAATCGATATTCATGGGTTAATATACGAATATATCACACACGTAATTTAGGTCTTTTTTCACACACGTGTTACCTACTACCATACTCCTTTGAGTGTACTTCTAGTGATTTAAATACGTAGTGGCTCCTGCAGGCGCATGAGCTGTAAGTAACAAGTGTGTGTGGAGGTCTTCTTGGGATTATGGGCTCTGGCGGCAACACACCTTAATGCCCAGTTGTGGAAAAATGTCTGATATATGTGCCACGTGATGTGTGTAGAATATGAGAACATGGAGTGTACAGCGTTTGTACTCTCTCTCTCTCTCTCTCTCTCTCTCTCTCTCTCTCTCTCTCTCTCTCTCTCTCTCTCTCTCTCTCTCTCTCTCCTCTCCGTGTGTGTGTGTGTGTGTGTGTGTGTGTGTGTGTCTGACAGACAGACAGACAGACAGACAGACAGAGCATGAAATCTTGTGAAATGTATGTTATTTAAATACTTCGCCTCGTATGTCTGCCTGTGTGTATGTGTGTGCCCGTGTGTTCATGCTAGTGTGTGTGCATCTGCATATATGCATTTTATTGCGGTCTGTTGTTATGCCTATGTATATGTGTCTACGTGTGAGCATATGTCTGTGTATGTATGTATGTATATATATATATATATATATATATATATATATATATATATATATATATATATATATACGCATATGTGCCTGTGTGTATATATGTATGTATGTTTATGTGTAAGCAAATCAGTGAGTTTGGGTTTGGGGGGGTGGTGAGGAGGGAATAAGCCTGTTCCAAGATTGTTTTTGTTACAGATTCCTAACGCGCTCACCTTGTAACTTCACTGTACCTACTTGATTCATAAATGCATTTCCTTTGTAATGCATGATATGTGAAAACGTGCGTGCGAACGACAAATATATTTCCTTATCTAAAACGTCTGACGTTGGTTCCCGTGTATTTCAGCGCCATTCTTCAGTATGTATCAGTGAAAAGCCACACTGCAGATAGCTACAGCCAAGTAGCGAACGGTGAGTCTGCATATCTCCTGTATGTCTGTTCTCTCTATGTTTTTTGTAAAGACATTTTCAGACGGTTATTAAATCTCACCGGGAGGTCAGCATGGCCGAATGGATAAGAATGCTCGTTCTTAAACACGTGCTGATGTGCTGATGCCGATGTAGTGGGTTAAACCCCTAAACCAGACAGTTGGACTAAAATAATAACTTCTTGTCCTTCACTTGGAGGCGTAAATTACAAGTGCCTATGAATTCGGAGTGTGTTCGCATGATGACGAATGACATTGGTAAAAGGGAAAGCTAACCCATACGCAAAAATCAGTCCCGCACACCAGAAGTTGTCAAATATTCATGGATTAAGCTTGAGATCAAAGCGAGTTAAGACAAACATAAATCTCACCTGACGTCTGGGTTTTCGTGTGTGTTATCGGGACCCTGTGGGGGAGCAAAGAGTCGTAACACTGTAACCCACTATACAGTAACTCACTATGCATGTCATAAGGAGGTTCCGCCCGTGTGTTGCCTTAAATGAAGCAAAGAATGGTAGTACACTGTAACGTGCCATACATGTCGTAAGAGGCGATCAAATAGGGTTGTACTTTGGGCTGGCTTCATCACTGCGTTGATAAACTTTAGCCACAAAATCCAACCAGCCATGAACAAGTCTAAAGGTGACGAAAATGAATAATCATGATAACCAAGAAGAAGGGAAGTCCTTCTAGAAGAGGTTTCAAACGATGCGGAGAAAGCCTCAAGGAGTCTCGCTGGCAGATGTGTTTCCTTGTCACCAAGGGACATTTCCAAATATGACACCTGGAATGTTAGGAAGGGCTTTATAGCGCTTGGAAACTTGTGGACACCAAAGAAAATTAAATTGAGCACCAAATGTAGAATATTCAGTTCTAAGGTTAAATAAGAGCTACTGAGTTGATCAAATATATTGAGAACAACCAAAACGATTACTAATAAACTACAAACATTATCTAATTAGTACTAGTGCAAAATGAAAGGACTAAAATAATATAAAAGAATCATTTATGTGGAGCCCATGTAGAGAACTAAACAAACCCCGGTGAATCAGGAGGTGAAGACAGGACACTGGCGCTGGGTAGAATGTACATTGGAGAAACTTGAGAATAGTATAACAATAAAGGACACTGGCGCTGGGTAGAATGTACATTGGAGAAACTTGAGAATAGTATAACAATAAAGGACACTGGCGCTGGGTAGAATGTACATTGGAGAAACTTGAGAATAGTATAACAATAAAGGACACTGGCGCTGGGTAGAATGTACATTGGAGAAACTTGAGAATAGTATAACAAGAAAGGACACTGGCGCTGGGTAGAATGTACATTGGAGAAACTTGAGAATAGTATAACAAGAAAGACCATAGTCTGGAATTCACAGGGAAAATTCGAAATTGAGGAAGATCTCAACACACATGGAGAAGAGAAGTGGAGACAGAAATGACTAACACGGGGAGGATATGGAGGAAGATGCTTGTTTAGAAAAATCATATTTTATGTAGGAAGATACAGATGTGACTTACGGACCATGTCATAAACACTAAGACAACCAAAGCTTCTAACTTTAAATGTTAACAAGAATAGAATCCACAGAACACAGTGAATCAAGAAGAAAACAAAATAGACAATCTACATGATGAGAACGTCAAAGTAAATTGGCTCACACACAATATCCTCTGAATAACTGGCGTTCTTTGGCCACAACAAAAGTCATGGTGTAATTGGAGAGCATGGTACCTGAAAGACAAGACAGGAGTCGATGGGTACAACAGAACACAGTTAAGACACGCTGGCCAGGTTGTGTATGAAGCAGGGGAACTGGCAAAGCATGGAGGAAATTTCCGGCGGACTGTTGATGAGGGTGACGTTCTGCAAAAGACTTGCTCCGTCATGATGATTTGGGTTATTATTCTCCACGATCTATTAATCTTAATGTTGATCTCTTCTCATGTAGATAATTCTTCAATATTGCTCTAATATTCCTGCTGATGTCACCCGGTATGCCTTCTTCTTTCCTGAGAATCCAGTTACAGTCCCCAACATTGTCAGGTTTATTGTTTTCTAATTAGTCCCTTCTTAAAGGTTCCTTGTTCTTTTTGTATTTGTTTACAGACAGTGAAGCTGCGCCATTTCGGTCAACACATTCGACCCAGCGCAACATTCAGCACATGTATTTCATCCTCAACACAAACTATATATCTCTTGGAGTTGTCTTAGACATGTTGCCTGAGCAGTGCCCTAAGTGGCCTACTATGCCCAATGTTCCACTGATAAGTGATCTTCACCGTGTGTGACTTGAACATAGGTAATGCATTGGGATGTCCCTATTATTCGCCGCCCTCGTTCGAGGAGGATAGGCATGCATTAAACTACCCAGTGATCAAAAAACAGAGTTGGTATAACATCGACAATGTCCTCTCTAACAAACTGTTATTTCAGAATAGTATTCTCAAATGGATTTGAACTTAATTAAAAAATTAAAAGTTAGTTGCATATCCTTTACAAGACGTTGCAGTCAACACCAGCATTTTCTGCTGTTGTGATCTCTTGGCAAAGTTATGCTCAGTAGTTTGCCATTGCTTTCTGAACGACCGGCATCCATACCATTTCGTAAAAAACCAACGCAATGTGGTCTATTTGAACTTAACAATTGTCAAATTAAAGGGGAGTACCAAATCCCTGCATCACATCCGAACCTCATATCTACACTATCTATGTTTGTGTTATAGTGCATTTGCCACCATCATAGGAATCAGCATTCTTTAAACAGCTAAGGGGGACCCAGGCTCACATCGTACCAGACATAAGTACCAGATAATTTTTATGAATGGTGTAGGAATTGTTTGGCTTTTAAAGAAACAAAACAGTCGCACAGGATCGACTTTATTGCACCGGGTTTATCTCATAAGGCTCAGCCTCTTTCCGCAGCGCGGACAGCGTCGCACAATGCAAGAACTCGTAGCTCCAGCGATTACCCCCAGGAGTCTCCGAAAAGAATGCACTCATGAACCGAAGGACGCGGCCCGGAATGGAACCCACAACATTCGGAGCCTGAGCCAGATGGCTTGACCACTTCGCTACGGAGGCTCCCTGGATATTAAAGACGGCTAGGACAGTACCTGGCCACTCCACCTCTGCATGCCACAACCAAGAATATGTGAAGGTCTAACTCAGAACCTCAGCATGCCACAGTCAAGAATATGTGATGGTCTAACACTCCACCTCAGCCTGCCATGGCAAAGAATATGTGATGGTTAACACACCACCTAAGCCTGCCACAACCAAGAATATGTGATGGTCTAACACTCCACCTCAGGATGCCACAACCAAGAATATGTGATGGTTTAACACTTCATCTCCTAACTTCAGTATCTGTCGTGTTTGCAGCACGTCGTTCTCATCACAGTACAATGTAAAGACTCTTCATCATTTATTAGTTCCCAATCTTCATACATATTCATTGCCTAGGTACATTTGCTGTGTTGTGTTCACCCTCCTACTGGTCGAGGAGTAAAAATAATAGTTCTTTGACAGACAGGCAAAGAAGAAAAATGATATGATAACACCATTCATAATTTTGTCATATATTATATTTAACATCATACCACTGAAACCCCATACGGTGGTATCTGTTAGGAAACGATCGTTACTTTGTGAATGTATCCTGCTCATTTGTTCAATTGCTCAATGCTTTCAAAGTTTAACTTCAATATCAAGTTGAATGGTCCGTTGCTATGTAAATGTGAATGTCTCGTCTTGATTTTCCGAAATAAATGCTGTCCGGATTTGTTGTGCTTGCAACAAAAAGGTTAAATGCTCCACTTCGTGACAGGGGTTTTAAATTCTCTGTCTATAACATTAATATTTAAATAGCCATGTATGTATGTTAGCTTACGAATATACATCAGCCGGAGCCGTGGTTTAGTTGCAGGGTCATACCAAGTAGTGGGTTCAAAATCATCTGTGGGCGATTTGGGAGCGTTGATTTTAGTGGTATGAGGGTCGGTTGCTTAGATAGTAACAGCACACTACTGAAATTAAAACAGCCTAGTATATCTATCGGAAACAGCTAAAACATAATGAGGTTGCTTGCGATGTCCTGTAAAGGATATGCAACTAACTTTTGTAACATATACGAAAGGGCTTCAAATGAAAACTTTAAAAGTGTGATAGAGATTACAATAACCATGTCATTGTCTTGTAATCTCTCAGTATTGTTGTTAAGGATGTCAAGAGTGATAAGACGTGAAAAAAGAAAAACCACTGCAGGAGATCATCCTCCTGGAACGTCAAGCACTCTTTGCCCACATTGTCAAAGAACATTTCGAGCCATAATAGGCCTTATCAGCCATCTTAGAACTCACGGCTCCATACTTTCAACCCACTGGATGAAATTAATGGTCATCATCATTCCTGACGGACAAACAACATACAGATCTTCTCATGAGTCAACTTCGACCCGCAATCAAATTCAAACAGCGTGGACTTCTAGTTAAGGGTGTTCCTTTGCAACATGACAATGCCCGACTGAATACAAGAACTTTATCGGCGCGGGAAGACTCGCATTGAACACAGTGGTGACTACATCGGAATATGATACATTTGTTCATATATTCACCCTCCCCCCCCCCCCCCACCCTCAAAAAAAATTTAAGGTTTTGATGTGAAGCCCCCTTGTACATAAAATACTCAAAAATGCTATACAAGTTCCGTAAGATTTACTAACATGTGCGGTGTTTCTGTGAAGCCATTCTAAGTCAGTATTGCTTTTCACAATTTAGTAGTTTTATTTATAAACTTAAAATTGTCCTTTCAGAATGGAAACCACACAAGATTACTAAAAATGCAATACTTATTTGAAGATGATGAGGAAGAAGAAAACAGAAACAGTATGTCTGATTCGTGTTCCCGTGCTGGGAAAGCTTTCTGTAAATCATGTGTGCTTTCATAACTCTCTCACAACAGGTAGCATGATGCCTTTCTCTAGGAGACGTGAATCTATCGTTCGTGGACATTCTATGAATATAGAGGCACCGATAACTAAGGTAAGTCACAAGAAAGTGAATTGTTGTAATGAAATGATGATGTGCATAAGCAAAGTTGTTGTTTAGATTCGATGCAATGCAGACGAGGGGGTTCTATAGAAAAATTAAGAGAACACTAGGGGAAGGTCAACTGACAACCCAAAAGTGGCTTCTGAGTATGTGGAAGGGCTGATGTCTGTGGGTTATCTCATTTATTGTTCAGGTATGCTGATTTTTACTTGTTTAAAATCTGAGATTTTAATGAAAATTGAAATTTGCTTTTTTTTTTTTTTTTTGTATAAGTGTACTTTAGAGATTTCTCCGTAATCCCGTATATCCACGTGACGGACACAGCTGCGCGAGATTCGGCAGTGGATCGCGTCACGTTAATTACTTATGGGGTATGTGAGAAGTCGCTCAGAAAGCAATGGCAACCTACTGAGCGTAATCTTGCCAAGAACACCAACAGCTAAAAAATGCTGGTGTTGACTGCAACGTCCTGTTAGGGATATACAACTTTTAAAAACAAATTTAGAGATAGCATAATATTTAGAGATGAAGCTTTTATGAAGACACCAACTCATAAAGAGAACTGATCACTTATATCAGGAGTAGATTACCTACACTATTCAGACATGTCACAGGGGCATTGTTTAAAGATGTGTCTCCTAGTTATACTGTATGTATTAGTGGTGGATATTAGCAGTGACTCTAAGGGTTGTCTCCTAGTTATACTGTATGTATTAGTGGTGGATATTAGCAGTGACTCTAAGGGTTGTCTCCTAGTTATACTGTATGTATTAGTGGTGGATATTAGCAGTGACTCTAAGGGTTGTCTCCTAGTTATACTGTATGTATTAGTGGTGGATATTAGCAGTGACTCTAAGGGTTGTCTCCTAGTTATACTGTATGTATTAGTGGTGGATATTAGCAGTGACTCTTAGGGTTGTCTCCTAGCTGTGTCTCTTAGCTATTCTCTTAGCTATGTCTCTTTAAAATGCCTCTTATGTTTGTTTCTTAGTGATATCTCTGAAGAAGTGTGGCATGGAGATGTCTGTTAGATGTGTGTCTCACTAGATCTCCATGTGGTGTCTATTAGTGGTGTTTCTTAGCGTTGTCATCTAGCTACGTCTTCTACAGGTCTTCTTTGGTTTGTCTATTATATTTCTTAGGGATGTCTTCTAAGGGTGTCTCTTTGGGGTGTCTATTAGTGGTATTTCTTAAGGATGTCTTCTGCATGTGTTTTTTTAGGGTGTCAATTAGTGATATTTCTTAGGGATGTCTTCTACAGCTGTCTCATTGGGATGTCTATTACTGATATTGCTTATGGAGGTCTCTCTTTTGGGTGTAACTTAAGGATATTTCTTAGGGATGTCTTTAACAGGATTCTATTTGCCTCTTTGGGATATCCCGTAAATATCTTTCTTAGGGATACATTTTAGAGTTGTTTCTTTGTGGTGTCCTTTAAAGATATTCCTTTTGTGATGTCTCTGAGAGCTGTCCAGATTGCCTTGTTTTGTGACCTGGAAAGATTTAAACATTTAGCTCTCCCTGGCCCAAGCAAAACAACATGCATGATCAACTAGTGTATCTGTTGTGTCAGACCATACACATGTGTTATTTTATCTTTTACATTTGGTCTGAGCATACTAAAACATTCAGGCTAGATATTTTAATATGCAGACCAGTACATATCCTTGAAACACTTGTGCTCTTCTCACTGTAGTTATTTTCCCTCCTAGGTTTATATTGTGAAATATGGGGCTGAAGTGGTTAAATTAATGATTTATGCTTTAAACTTGGAAGCTGTGATAGCATAGTTACTAGATGCTTGCTCGCCGGCTTGGTGGTCAAAGGTTTGAATCCACATAGGGTGGATTTTTTTAATTGATCTGGGCTCCCCAGGTTTGCCCAGGCTAAAAAGTATACCTTAAAATCTTGTGGGAAGTAAAGGCAGTTGGCGTGATTACATCACCCACCAAATGCCACTTCTTCTTCTTCTTCAGCATTCCGAGCCATTGAGATTCTTTGCTGCAGATACCATTCGTCTCTCTGGTTGACCTTCTCTTGCCACTTGGTCTATATAAATATTAGTCTAGCACCATATGTCCATGCATTTTAAAGTGTGTACAAGGTCATTGTCTGCTTGACAATGGGAGCAGCAGAGAAGTATCATTTGCATTTGTCAACTGACAAGGCACTTGACTATGACGAGTATATATGCACAATTATTATAAGTTACTTGGTTCTGTGCATTTACGAATGGAAAGAAAACATAATGACACGTTTCTTTTAATTGAAAACTTTCAATAATTTGACTTGAATTGTCTTCATACAGGTCATTAACATAATCAATGCAGCCCAGGAGAACTCACCACTGACAGTCTCCCAGGCATTGGACAAGGTGCTTGAGATCCTGCAGACGAGTGAGCTTTACTCACCCTTCCAGCATCAGGAGATTGGCACTGATGATGACCCAATGGCTTCTGATTTTGTGGAAGGGCTGATGTCTGTAAGTTATCTCCTTTATTGTCCAGATATACTCGTTTTTTTCTTGTTTACGTTCTAGGGTTGTAATGGAAATTGAAACTTGTTCTTTGTATAAGTGTAATTAAGAGATTTGAGTACACTAAGAACAACATAAATGAATGTTGTGAATTAGTAGTATCAACTAATTAAAGAACTAAAACCAGTCCATTGTGATTCTAGCAAAATACCAAAAGTATATGCAAAAGAAGTGAAAAACTGGTTCAAAATATTGATGACACCAGATGAATTAGCCACACATACTAGAGATATGTTAATATCATCAGCCAAAGATATTGTACCATAGAAAAGGACCACAAAGAAAAAAATGTATTTAAAATGATTAAGTTATAAGACAGAGAAGATAGTAAAAAAGCAAACTGAATATCAAATGAAAACAAAGAGCAGTCTATAAAAACCTAACAAATGAAGTAAGAATAAAGGTAAAATGAGACAAGATGTACTTCCTATAAGAACAGTGTACTGTGATGGAAGAACATCAAAAAATTGGGTGAGATCATGAGATGTTCAAAGAATTAAAAATAATTACCTGAAATGTTATAACCAAGGCAAATAGTATCAAGGACATTAGTGCAAAAAGTCCTAACAGACAATAAAGTAATTCTTAGTTGATTGAAAGATTACTGCAGGGAATATATGAAAATCAAGATGGTAAAGGCAAAAATGTAAACAATGAAATCCCAACAGAGAAAGATTCATAGCCAATAGTAGCCGATGTCAAGTGCACAATAAACAACCTCAAAAAAGGGTAAATCAGGATTTCATAACATTACAACAGAGTTTATTAAAGCTAGCTGAGAACAGTGTGAAAACACATCATCTTCTTCTTCTTCAGCATTCCGAGCCATTGAGGTTCTTTGCTGCAGACACAAGCCGTCTCCATTCATCTCTCTGGTTGACCTTCTCTTGCCAGTTGCTGATTCCAAGTGCTTGTAGGTCTGTATGTATATTATCTCTCCACCGTCTTCTTGGTCTACCTCGGGGTCTACGGTCATTTATTTCCTGAGTGTAAGCGAGTTTTGTTTCCCTTTTATCTTCCATTCTTTCTGTATGCCCCAGCCATTGCAGTCTATTAGCCTTCATGATACCAGTGATTAGAGGGGACTTAAACAGATCATAAATGTCTTTGTTGCTTCTTCTTTTCCACTCGCCACATTGTGTATCCCTAATGGGCCCAAAGATGCATCTTAAGACTTAGTTCTCAAAGGTTTGTAACAAGGCTTCATCTCCTTTAGTTGTACTCCAGGTTTCAGAGCCATACAGCACAACTGGTCTGATCAGTGTTTTGTATATTGTGATCTTGGTGTTATGAGATAGCGCATTTGATTTTAGCAGATGTTGTGGTGCATAGTATAAAACACATCATGCATTATTTAAATAGATATTTGAAATGGAAATATGGCCAAACCCTCCAATTACAATATACAGTAGTTCATCAGATGCCTTGCGACTGTGTAATATTTCAGTGTTCGTGCTTAAATGTCTTGTCTTCAGGCACTCTTTCTAGCAAAAAGCAAGTTGATGTTGATCTAGTAAGTTGATGTGGCTACTAAACAGTAATCTATGAATTCTCTGTTCTGATCACTCTGCTCTGCTCTTTTTTCTGCCACTCGAATTACTTTTTCTTATACTATTGTATTGACATTTATGTCGATGAAACAACTTTCCAGAAAATCCCAGCTACAGTCTTTTCAGTACTAATTACATTTGGGCATGACCAAAGGTACCAAAATAATATGTTATTTACATTTATTGTCCTTGTTTCATATAATAAACAATGCAACTAAATTCTTCTTATAAACAGTATCATGCAATCCTGTGTAAGTTTGGTAATGAGCTACTGCTCAAAACATCTCTGCTGCATTTCAGTTGTTGACAGCTACTAATCAGTTCATCTAGATCATTCTAGGTTCAGCAGTATAATGCAATTAAGTATTCATTGATCACATGTTATCACTTGAACTTTCCCTAGAATTTTGTTTACTCAGTTCCAATATAACTATAATTTAGTAAACAGCTTTCTTACCATGTACACTTGTATTAACTCATGGTCCCATGTTGTTGAAAAACAATTTCTTCTTTAACTAGAGATTAAACCAGTACTGCTGTGTTGACAAGTCAGTGTACTTTTCACTATCCCACCTATGGCTTTCTTCTTTATGACTAATGGTTAACATATTAGCACATATACATTGATGTATTCGTGCAGTTTGTTTATTGCCATTGTCTTAACTTTTTCAGCAAAATGTGAAGAGAAAGCTGTCAGGCCATGACATACAGAGAATTTGTAAGTATGATTTTATCTGCACAAAGCAACTCATTATACGTTGAAATGTGCACATGTCTAGATACTTCTGTTTTCATGATTCATTGCATATTAAAGTAAAGTCAATTTGTTGGATACATTTAGTCGCTTTGTTGGATTCATACATGTGGATTTCATTAAACATATGTCCAGTCCACAACAGTGATACACATGAGTGACTTTTATAGTAGTAGTGTTTTTCATGTTTTTTTATCGGTGTGTGTTTGTTGTTTCTGTGTTGATGACAGCTATGGCTACAATGTCCATTTTATTCTGTCTACTTCTTGTTTGTTTTTTATTTTGGGTAATTCATTCATACTAAAGTAAAGCAAGTTACACTAAGTATATTCTCTAAAGTATTGGAGAATGAGATAGATGAAATAATTATTCCAACTTGATGAAAGCTAACTCCCAACTGCACCTTCTAGTAGCAAAGAACATATGGAATACAAACATTGTAGCACACACAGATCAGGAGATTGAGCATCCACTGGCATTAGTAGATAACTCTGTACTTAAGCAGAGCAGGGTACTCACTTGTCCTGACAGCCAGAAATTGTTTTCAAAGATGGAGTCACACCTAACTAACTCATAAAAATGTGGACAGTGGTGTAAGCCACTATATTAAATATATGACCAGGTGTACCCAAAAAAAAATCATTATTGATGTATCAACGAGCAGTGAGACAACCAAATAATTTCAGTTTCTCGAATCTTTCTATTCTAAGCAGCCCATCACACAAGTATTTGTTACTATATATATATATATATATATATATATATATATATATATATATATATATATATATATATATATATATATATATATATATATATATATATATATCACACTACTTTGCTGAACAAAAGAATTAAGTCTTCTGGTTATGTTATGAATAACTAAGTGATCATTGCGTTGTGCTTGGTATGGAGTGAGTCCAAGTAACAACTGCTTGGAAACAGAAAGGATTAAGAGATATACTTCTCAACAAGGTGACTATATTAATGGCATATCATGAAATAATACAAAAAAGTTGCTTTAATGCAAATTGCAAGAAAGATTCAGTGTTACTTATAGTTTTCCAGTTTTTTTATACGCAAACTGTTTTTGTATAAAAGTATATTAACAAAACCTATTTTTGTTTTCATGCTAGCTCACCATGGTCATGGTCATCATCACATTCCGTCCATTCCTGCATGCTCAATCTCCCAGATTTCAGAACCAATCATGAATGTGCTCAATCTGGACTCCACTTGGGATTTTGATATTATTTCTCTTGAAAAATTGACCAATAAAAGGTAAGCTGTGCAAAGAGTTCACAAGGAGCAAGAATGTGTTCATGGCTTAATTATAATTTTGTTAAATTGGTAGTTCAATCAGGATTATAACTAATAAATAATGTTGAACAGGATGCCAAGCAAGCTGTTGTAATGACTAAAGCTGTTGTAGCACCATATTACGCTGTATCCCTGATTTCTATGTGTAAACAAATTTAGCTTCAACAATTCCATCCATCCATCCATCATGTGCCATGCCGATAAGCGTGGGCTGTCATGTTTTGCCATCTCACTCGATCACCAGAGTCCTGGATTAGCTCTGTGTTTCTGTCTCGACCATGCCATGTGGCCAAGTCATCCAGGTATTTACTTTCCCCTTGGTCTCTTCCCTTTGATCTTGCCAGTTGTCACCAAGTTCTCCAATTCATTTCTTCTAATAACATGCCCAAAGTCTAATGTCTCTAATCAGTTTACGGTCTTCATTTGTTTCTTAAAGGACTTGTTCATTGGTTTTTCTGTCTGTCCATGGTATTCTTTGCATTTTCCTCAGAAACCAAATTCCACAGCCATCAGATGTTTTTCAGCCTATCTGCTCATTGTCCACGCTTCACATCCATACTAAAGTACATGTTCTATTTAGCACTTCAACACTCTTTTTCTCGTTTTAATTTATATCTTTTTATCGGTCAGTATCTTTTTCATCTTGCAAAAGGCTACATTCACAATGGCAATTCTTGTTCTAATCTCTTCAAGGCATCTCCCATCAGATGTTATGACTGTTCTGAGATAACTGTAATGATACACTTGTTTAAGAATATGCCCATTTACTTGTATATTACATTGTGGTTTTCCTTCTTCCCTTCAACAATTATGCAAACTATATTTTAAAAATTTGTCCTCAAGCAGTTTCCTGTTATGGGTTTGTGATGTGATAGAGGAGGGCACGGGCCAAAACAGGTTGAGAACCACTGTGATAGAGCCATCAGTATACGAAATGTGAATTTCTTATTGACTGAATGTCATCAGAAGAATTGATATACATTTGCTGCCTTTGCTTCCTTGAAATTCCAACTATTTGTTTGTATATGCGTCATTTATAGGCCCTCTACTCACTTTTATAATTGCTTGCTAATTGTCCATATCTGTGCCCTATACAGCTGTAATTAACTTCATCATTAAATGTCTATTATTTTAAGCTATCATAATATGACAGCAGGTTAGCATGGCCGTATGGGTAAGAATGCGTGTTCTTAAACATTCGTTGTGCTGATGCCAAAGTAAGCGGTTCAACCCCTACACTGGACAGCTGGACTAAATGTTGACCTGTCGTTGACTTGGGGACGTAAATTACAAGTACCTCTGAAGTTGGAGTGGGTACACCTGATGACAAGGGACACTGTTAATAGAGAATGTTAACCCACACACAAAATTCAGTCCATCACTACTATAAATACTGTGTATGGACTACGCTTGATTTCAAAGTGAGTGAGCATAACAACGACAAATAGTAATAATAATAATAATAATAATATTGACATGTAATATTTTATACCCATTTCAACATCTACAGGCCATTGCTTCATCTTGGTTTGAAGATATTTTCCCGTTTTGGAGCTTGTGAAATACTCAATGTTACTGAAACTTGTTTGGTCAACTGGTTACAGCTGATTGAAAGTAACTACCATGCTAACAACCACTACCACAACTCCACGCATGCAGCTGATGTCATGCATGCAACAGCATATTTTCTAGACCGGGAGAGGTCAAAGGTTAGTTTGGTTGTTACACAAATTACTGAACTTATTACTGGTATTTTTTTGTTGTTATAATATGTTGTCAAAATAGCACTCAATATTGTTTTAACTTTAAAATATTTTGAGCAGTATATTTATTTTTCAATATATACCTTTTGTATATCTCATCTCATCATGTTCTTTTTGTACCTTGTGGTGTGGAGATGAAATATAAACAGCAGGAGAGTGCCCGTTTATGAGCTTCATATATCAAGATTTCCATGGACTCTGTTATTCCTTCTGCCCATCGTTTACATAATAATTTCACCTTTTGTATACGCTGGATTTATTTCCTAGGAATTTCATTAATTATCTTCTTTTTTCTCATAATTATTATTTTATATTATTTTAACCATTATTTTCTGCTTGATAATATTGTTTCTATTTTTATAGTTATTTTTTGTTAATGATGTGTTATTATAAGTGGTGGTTCATAATTTTAAAAAAGTATCACAAATATAAGCTATGAAGATAACACTGGAGGAAAAAATAATGAAAAACTAACAGCTAGGCTTGATACAACCACAGGGAAATTTAGTCAATACGGAAAGAAAAAAAACTAAACTAATGAGCAAAGCAGAGAATGAATCAATAGAAATATAATAAAAAGATGAGATGCAGCAAAACATGCCAGGCAGGGAATCGTGCAATTTATGGTTTATGGCTACTGTGTTAAAATTCACTAAGGTAGTACACTGTTTTGACATTACTAAAAGCTGAGAAAGTAACACAGTTCAGATATCTAGGACCAGTGTTAAATAATGTGAGGACAAGAGCAGAACTATATGGTGAAAACTGCATACATAACAAATTCGAGATACGCTGAAACAAATATGGAAAATTGAGGTTATGTATCTGAAAACACAGATCAGATAACTGCAGACATTGATATTTTCTGTGTACCTGTATAAATGTGAAACATGAACATTATAAAAATTCTAGCAATGATGAAGATGTGATGATTTATGCGCATCCTTAAAATAACATATAAGGATATGTCAGTTTGCAGAACAAATTCTGAACATCATCAAATTATAAGGCTATATATCCTATATAAAAGCATCTTAACAGCTCTACGAAAAAAGAAACTTCAATTATATAGTTATTGTGTCAAGGAGTCAAACACTATTTTTGTAGAAACATCTCCAGAAAGAATAAAACATAAGGAAAACCAAAAATGCTCTGGAGAGGTAAGTTACACCTAAAGCAATATGATGTCCTAAGCCTTTCTACATTATCTGAGAAGACAAGAGAAGTCATTTTTCATAATTACCTTTTAAAATAGTTTGCTTTCTTATAGTTACTCTAGTATGTTTCTTGTAACTATTGCTATCTTTTTATTATAGAAGTTATTTTCTGTTTATTATAACTACAATTGCTTAACTCTGATTTCTCCGTAGCATGAAAATTATATTTCTATTACATTTATGGTCTTTCATTGTAGGAAATATTTGATCAACAAGACCAAGTGGCAAGTTTGATTGCTGCTGCAGTTCATGATGTTGACCACCCGGCAAGGACTAATGCTTTTTTGATCAATGAAAAGCACCAGTTGGCCATTCTTTACAACGATCAGTGAGTTATATATTTAGCATATATGCATGTGTGTGTGTGTGTGTGTGCATGCATGTGTTTGTGTATGCATTTGTTTGTGTATGCGTGCACACACACACACTGGTGTCAGTGCACATGTATCTCCACAGATCTTGGCCCCAAGTGTTCTGGATCAATTTTTCTGTTTTTCCTCAATGCCACATGTGCTAGGCCTTCCAGCATCATTCCTTTCATGCTAACTTTGTTTCTTCTATTGCTGGTATTTCTAGTCATCACAATATTTTCTATTTCTTCTCTTCTCATTACATGACCAAAGAACACTGTTTGTCTCTTTCTTATTGATAATTTAACAAATGTTCTACTTTCACTAGAATTTTCCAGACACTTATTATTAGTTACTCGGGCATTTCAAGATATTTGCTATATTTTTCTCAGAAACTACATTCTCTTTTTATTCCAATTTCTTCATAATGTGTTTGCTCACATTCCTAGATTCACTGTCATACAGCAGAACAGATTCTTTGTATCGTTGAAGTTAAGCGACTTTAAGGGAGTGATCTCAATACACCGCTGACAGCACACTGGAACCTGTTACATAAGATACTTTTCATCTAGTAAATCCTTCAAATTTGATTTGGTTACACAATCAGTGCATTTGCTGTTGCCAGTGTGTCTGCCTTGCAGTGGTTTTATGGGTTCTAATGATCCTAAGAGCCATGCTTGTGGTAGCAAGGCTACTATCAGAGTCTCCCAAGTTATCTAGATCAATAGGTGTGGACCATATTGAAACAGACACACAACTTGCTAATTTTCAGATCATCATTGGCACCTTGCCATCTTGACAGACGATAGTTTGCGCTTCAAAAAGGCATAATAACTTTTGCCCATGGTGGTAGTGAATGTGACTGATAAGGCCAATTCGCGCTGTAAATGTACATTCACAGTGGGTGCATGTGAACACGTGGTAATTTCCACCATAATGCACCATCTTACGTCTCACAAGCTCGGTGTGTGACTTATCTGCAATAACTTTCTCCTTTGTCTTTATTCCATTTCTGATGTTTGCCCTCCATGCAACACGTTCAGCGGCGATTTGCTCCCAATGTGCATTATCAATGCCTGTATCAATCATGTCCCACTTACACACATTTTTGTATCGTAGTAGAGGCCGACCCTGAGATGTCTTACCCATCTGTAATTCACCAAACAAGATGTCCTTTGGTATTCTACCATCATCCATCATCCTAAGATGTCCTATCCATCTAAGTCTATGAAGACTGAGCATGGAATAAACTGTCACACAACCTGATCTTTCTGATACTTCAGTATTTGTGATTTTGACTAGCCACTTAATACCAAGAATTCTTTGCAGACACCGCATATGAAAGCTGTTTAAACGTTTCTCTTCGTGTGAGTAAGTTGTCCAGGTTTCACTGCCATAAAGAAGAGTACTAAGGACACAGGCTTGATAGACAAGGACTTTTGTTTTGGCAGTAAGCTTCCTGTTCTCCCAGACTCTTTTTCTTAACCTGTTCATTGTTGTTGCTGCCTTACCAATCCGGATGTTGATTTCCTGATCTAGAGATAATTTGCTATTCACCACTGATCCTAGATATGTAAGATGGTCTACCATCTCTAGTTCGGCGTCGTCAATAAAGATTGATGGTACCCCATGTGCACCTTGTGACATAATCTGTGTCTTCTTTTTGCTAATTGTTAAACCAAATTCAGAACAAGCATTGGAGAATGCAGATAATAGACATTATATTTCTTCCTTAGAGTGGGTCGTAACTGCAGCATCGTCTGCAAAAGGAAACTCACTGATCAGTACCCTCCTAATTTTGGTCTTGGCCTTCAATCTCTGAGCATTGTAGAGGCCACCATCTGAGCGTGAGTGAATGTATATACCACCATCCTGATCACGAAAGGCATATTTCAGTAGAAGTGAAAAGTATATTCCAAAGAGGGTGGGAGCTAGTACACAACCTTGCTTAATTAACTCCACTCTTGATTTCAAACTCTTCAGAAGTTGCACCATCAAACTTGATTATACCTTTCATGCCTGTGTGGAACAATTCCACAATGGACAGAAGAGTTGGTGGGCAGCCAATGTTCTTTAGTGCCTTGAACAGACCATTACGACTGACCAAATCAAATGCCTTTGTGAGGTCGATGAAGGCAATAAACAGAGGTTGATTCTGTTCACACCATTGTTCTTGCATTTGTCGTTGTCGCAAGATAAATAAACTTGTTAGTTGCGATAGATGACAACCAAGCCCGACATTAGTCTGCAAACACAATAGACCCTTTGATGTTGAACAGACTGAGTAAAATACGTCGTTAGAACTGTCTGCACCTGGTCGGCATTTTTGTATGAGATCAAAGTGAGTCACGTCGCGATGTCTACACACGGTCGACAGTTTGTTGACAGGTTGTTGTTCGAGAGACGTGCACTGGCGTCATCTGTCTGCAGGGCGGGAATCAGCCGTTGAAAGTGATGGACAGAATGTCTGCCAGAGGTCGGAAGGATTCTGTGATATGGGGCTCACAGACAGCCAGGATCTTTGTTGTATGAGACAAAGAGTTTCCCAGATGAAAGTGAACTTGACAGCGAATTGACTCCGGTTAGTCTAGAAACAGGAGGACAAAGCCAGATTCTGGACTGATTGGCGTCTGGACTTTTTGGTGACGTCACTCAAGCACCCATATAAAACCCAGTGCGGTAAACAGGTGGAGGGAGTCGAGAAAAACATTCTGAAGTGTTAGGATCGGTGCATTATTCCGAGTTGTGTTACATGAGAGAGACTATAATGTCTAAGTGGTGATAGTTATCCGCGGACATAGATCCAGTCTGATTGCATAGTTTCTCGAGTAGCAACCGAAATAGGCATATGGTAGGCTATTAATAATATCTAATTTAAGAGTATGATTAGGAATAGAGTACAGTGCTGTGCGGTGATCTAATGTATTATAGGTGCAGTGATATAATGTATTATGATTAGTGATAGAATGTTCTATTAGTGCGGTGCTAGAAAGTATCATAGGGAGCGTCGGCACTGGTATCCTATTGTGTGGCTTCAACTAGCTTGTGTGATATATCATTTTACTCAGGGAGTTGAGGACAATGTAGTGGAATAATAATTAGAGAGATTAAAGATGGTTGAGAGGGGGAAGAGGTATGTGAAATGGTAGGATCTTCCAGTAGGGCATCTGCTGGGTTTCTACCCGTTCCTTTATTCTTTCCTGGTGTTGCCATGTCTCAGATCATATGATTGAGTTATTTGGCCGTATGACAGAGATCGGATCTCTGTTATAGATCTGAGTGCTGCTATTGGCCTACACTTACCTAATTCCGGCCAGGACTGAGTTGCCCTCACCATAGTATTCTCTATTCTACAGGTTCCATTTACAGGTCCACGTATGTGTGCTCTGATTTTCAACAGTGAAGCTAACACAATTTTAGAAGATGATGGCTCAGAATTTGAAGACAGAAGTTGCTGAGAGGCCGCTACATTGGGCTTATACCCAAGTTGGTTTGCGGGAACCTGGCTTCTGCTGAGCAGGACATGCTGATGAGATTATGATTAGCAAGTGATAGTTGTATCATTGAACAGTCAGATCATTGTAGAGATACACTATTGATACCAGAAACATTCACACCAAAGTTATACTGATACAGAGAACATTTAGATTGTGGTGTTAATATGGGGAATCTTTACAACCAGTGACACTAGATCCCTTGAGATTTCCCCAATAACAGTGACAATAGGGTTAGAATTTTCTGATTAACAATGAGTTAAATAACCGTGGAAATTCATAGTGTGAATCAGATTGAAGACTCTCATTGGACAGTATTTGTCATGGGTGTCCAAGCATCCTAGTGGTTCAAGAGACAACGGAGGAAGTCTTCACGTGACCGGAGGAGCATCACCTGGGTGAGGCTACTTGTATGGGATACATGGTGCTGGTGTGTTTTCAGCACAGGGATGAGAATGACTATACTCCTGAACACTGATCTGAGTCTATAGACACTTTAGAGTACACGTCACACATTCTACATCTTATACACACACACCCACTTCTCCTACATATACTCTTTGCTTTAATAAATTTCTTGTTTTTATTTGTTGAAGCTAGAGTTGTCAAGTATGTTATGTTGGGGAAGAATGAGAGGGGGCATGATCCAGGGGTGAGTAAGAGTGAGAGGAAGGTGTCTTCAGATTGAAGGAGTGTGTGGACGGAGTCTGCTGGATATCTCCAGGATAGAGATATTGGATTAAAAAATAATGTGGGTGTTGATTCCCTTCACTCCAGGGACGACACTAAAGTGGTAAAGAAGAACAAGTAACTACTACGACATTCATTCTTTACACACACGACATTTATTGGGGGCTCGTAAACGGGATCTTTTGTACAACGGGATCTTTAGACAACGGGGTCTTTAACACGGGATCTTTAGTTAGAGGATGGAGATATCCTATTAGTGAGAATCCAGCTAGAGTGAATGTGGATAGGTGTTAGGACTTATCTTACCTGTTCACACCTCACACGTCTGCATAGGTCTGTGGTCCTGATTCTACTCTTGTCACTGAGTGATTGTGTTGTGTTGTGTGGTGTGTTATAAATATATAGATTAATAGTATTTTGTCATTAGCTATATATTTGTTTAGAGATAATCTATACTCTATCTGTTGAGTTACCTCTCTGAAAATGGCCACTCCTAAACTGACCACGGCAGAACTTAGGGCAAAGGGGGAAGAAATGAGTTTGTTGGGTTCTGCACTAACAGATTACATACAGGAGGTGGAGAGAGGGTATCGTCAAGCAGAAAGGGAAGATCGAAAGGCGGAGTTGGAATTGAGAAGGATGGAGTTGGAACAAGAAGCTAGGAAATTGGAAGCAGAGCAAGCTGCGAAGAAATTTGAAGCTGAGCAAGCAGCTAAGAAATTTGAAGCTGAGCAAGCAGCTAAGAAATTTGAAGCTGAGCAAGCAGCTAAGAAATTAGAAGCTGAACAAGAAGCTCAGAAAAGGGAGCATGAGTACCGGATGCGGGAACTCGAGCTTAAGAGGCAATCTAGTGGGGAAACTGAGGGAGCAGTGGGAGGTTCCTCTCTCCCTGGCTCAACACCAGTAGGTGGACATAGCTACCATGCTATGAAGTTCCCTCTAGCGATCTACGAGGAGGACAAGGAGAAGATTGACCAGTACCTTCAACGCTTCGAGGCTATGTCAGTTGCTATGGGTCTGGAGCATGACAAATGGAATCTCAAGCTATCCCAGGGATTATGCGGGACCAGTTACGAGGTTTATTCTCGCCTGCCGCCAGGACACGAGAACAATTATGACGAGTTGAAGACGGCGCTGCTGAAACGATTCGAAGTTACGTCACATACCTACCGGGAAAAAATTTCGAGGAGCAAGACGAGAACCGGGGGAGTTGTTCGCCGCCTATAGTCTGCGTCTGAAAGCATATCTCCATAAGTGGATGGATTTGGCTGGGTTCGCGCATGACTATGAGAGTCTGGAAGAGCTCACGGTAGTCGACCAGATGCGGAAGCAAATGTCGAAACCTCTCAGGACATTCTTGGGAGAACAAGGGGCGGAACGAATCGACATGGTGACGAAATTGGCAGAACGGTTCGTCGAGGTCCATGGGGAGGCAGCAGAAAACCTTTCTACAAACACCAAAAGTCAGGAAAAACATAACCTGAAGAAAGCAAAAAGTACAGGAACTAAGAAGGTGGAACCATATGTCAAAACTTCAGAGGAGAGTTCGGAGAAGACGAAGGGGGAAAGCAAGAAAACTTCGAGCTCTACACCAAAACGACCATGGTCGGAGAAGTGGTGTTCGATATGTAAGTCACCTTCTCACAATACGAAGGAATGCAAATCGAAGGCTAAGAACCCTCACTTCGCGGCATGTCAAGTGACGTCAACGCAGGTGGACACTGACAATGCCAAGGTCGACAAGGAAGCTCGCCACCAGGAGAGCTCAATAAAGTCCGGCACTAGAAAATCTAGGACAGGGAAATGGTGCAAACACTGCAGGTCGAATACACACAATGCTATTGACTGCAGGGGAAAGTCAGGAGACACTCAATTCGTCGTGTGCCCCGGAAAACCTAAGGTGGAGCCCACCGAACAGGTCGAGGCCGAAGGAGAGACTCCAGACCAGGATAAACCACCTGTAGTGGAATTGGTAGAAGTTAACGGTCGTCAAGTTGAGTGTTTATACGACACAGGACTGGACGGGGAGGCCGTGATTTCTGCGGATCTGGTACATCCAGAACAATTCACAGGTGAAACCATGGAGATACAGCCTGCACAGAAGAGTGCTGTAGCCATGAAATTGCCCATTGCCAGAGTGGAGATTCGGTCAAGATATGTCACCGGCACCATCAAGGCCGCTGTGTTGACCGATCCCATTTTCCCCGTAATCCTCGGTTGCCGGTATGTCTTTCTGGGAATGCCCAGGGAGCCAATCCATATGGGAGCAATACAGACTCGCTCTCAGACGAGAACGGATGAAGCAGAAACAAATGTGACTAACCCACTGCCAGGGGAGTTGCGAACTGCCCAGAGTGAGGATGCTACTCTACGTCCTTGCTACAAAAAGCTGCAGAAAAGTGCTGATCCACCCAAACGGGGGCAGTACTATATGAAGAATAGGATACTCTACAGGAGAGCCGGAAGGGGAGACAACCTACATGGTCAGTTGGTGGTCCCAAAGGCCTACCGTTCCCAGATTTTCTCATATGGGGCATACCATCTCATTCAGTGGGCATATGGGTATTGCCGCCACAATGCAGCGAATTTCCTGCCATTACTATTGGCCGGGAATGACAGGTGATGTGCGTCGGTATGTGAAGTCATGCCCTGAGTGCCAGAGGGTGGCACCGAAACACTGGACAGCACCGGTGGTCTTGGGTGAGATGCCCATCATGAACTCTCCTTTCGAGAGGGTAGCCATCGATATTGTGGGTCCACTTCCTAGGACTAGGAAGAGGAACATGTACATACTCACCATGGTGGATTGCTGTACAATGTGGGGTGAAGCCATACCGTTGACCACGATTGACTCGAAACGAGTGGCGGACGCACTGATGGAGGCCTTTACAAGATTAGGCTTTCCTGATCAAATACTGACGGACAATGGGTCCCAGTTTTGTGGAAAACTTATGGAGGAGGTATTTAGGGTGTTCCACTCTAACCATATCCATACCAGCCCTTACCACCCTCAAGCCAATGGACAAGTAGAGCGTTTCAACGGCACGTTGATGACAATGCTCAGGAAACTAGCGCAGGAAAAACCTGATAGGTGGGATGAATATATCCCAGCAGCCCTCTTTGCCTATCGGGAAGTTCCTCATGGCTCAACAGGACTACCACCCGCTACGTTGCTGTTTGGTCGTCCAATCAAAGGACCGTTGGAAGCCATGTTGAGGAGTTGGACTGAAGAGGGGACGTCAGAAGAAGTGATCTCTTCTTACAAATATGTGGAGGAACTGAAAGAAAAACTTCACAAGGGATGGACTCTGGCAAATCAAAACTTGAAAAAGGCCAGAAAAAGACATGCGGCTTACTACAACCGTAGGTCTAAAGACAGATCTCTAGAGGTGGGAGACAAAGTATTGTTGCTACTCCCAACGGGAAACAACAAACTGGAGATAGGTTGGCAAGGACCATTTCCCGTGGAAAGGGTGATATCCAGAACCAACTATCAGATCCGGATCCGGGGAAAGTCGAAGATTTTCCATATCAATCTCTTGCGGAAATACGAAGAGAGACCCGGAGAAAAAGCAGCTCACCTCCTGGCAATGGCAGTTGCAGTGGAGACAGAAGTGGGAACCAACGAGGGCAGGGAATATCCCCTGGTACACCAGGAAACCTACAAGGATGTACAGGTGAACCCTGATCTGGCTTCCCAGGAGAGGGAAAAGATAACCCAGGTTCTCGAGTCTCATAAGGAGATACTGACTGATAAACCAGGACGAACGAGGTTGGTGGAGTTCGAGATGACTTTGACCACTCAAGAGCCTGTTCGCCAAAAGGTTTACCCAGTGCCATTCTCTAAAGAAAAGGCCCTGGAGGGGGAAATACAGAAATTACTGGAGGATGACGTGATTGCACCATCCACATCCCCATACAATGCGGGGGTAGTTTTGTTACGAAAACCAAGCGGAGAACACCGGTTGTGTATAGACTACCGACTTCTGAACAGTCATACACAATTTCAGGTGGAACCTTTGCCGAATCCAACTCAGTTATTCGCGAGGCTCCATAAGGCAAGGTATTTCTCAAAGGTGGATCTGAGTCGCGGGTATTATCAGATTCCGGTCAAACCAGAGGTTCGACCCCTACTGGCCTTCAGTACCCCCAGTGGACATTATGAATTCAAAGTCATGCCCTTTGGACTCAGCAATGCACCTAGTGTGTTTACTCGCATGATGAGGACTTTACTTGATCCTTTAAAGGATCCGTCCATCATCTCATTCATGGATGATATTCTGATTTCCAGTGACAGTTTGGATGACCATTTACAATCCTTGGAACGAGTTTTCAATAGGCTCAAGGAAGCAGGGCTTACAGCTCGCCCAACCAAGTGCATGATCGGTTACCAGACTCTGGAATTTCTAGGTCACACCATCACTCCAGGACACATTGTCCCAGAGGAAAAGAACCTAGAGAAAATCAGAAGTGCTCCAAGGCCAAAAACGAAGAAGGATGTGCGATCTTTTCTCTCGTTGTGTGGGTTCTACCACAAATTTATCCCACATTTCACTGAACTGGGAGCTCCTTTAACAGAAACCTTGAAAAAGGGATTCCCAGACCAAATAGTTTGGACACCAGAATGTGAGAGTGCCTACAGTCAGTTGAAGGAGGCCTTAGTCAGCAAACCTGTGTTATAGCTCCCGGACCTTTCCAAACCATTTGTGTTGAGAACGGATGCAAGTGGGATTGGGATTGGGGCAGCTTTGTTACAGGAAGGAAAAGACGATGCTTCAGTTTTGAAACCAGTGGCATACGCAAGCAAGAAACTTCTCCCGGCTGAGAGGAATTATTCGACCGTTGAGAGAGAGTGTTTGGCTCTCGTATGGGCCGTACAAAAATTCCAGCCTTATTTGTATGGAGTTCAGTTTCGAGTTCAGTCGGATCATCAACCCTTGATGTTCCTGGCCACTTCTCAGAAGCTCAACGCCCGTTTGATGCGGTGGTCGTTGCTACTTCAGCCATACCACTTTACAGTGGAGTATATACCTGGAAGGGAAAATGTTGGAGCTGATTTCCTGTCTAGATATCCAGCTCCTGAAGAAGAGGAATAGATCATCTGGATCGAACCTCCAAGAAGAAAGAGTGTTGCGGACTACTCTCTTAGGAGGGGGCCTATGTCGCGAGATAAATAAACTTGTTAGTTGCGATCGATGACAACCAAGCCCGACATTAGTCTGCAAACACAATAGACCCTTTGATGTTGAACAGACTGAGTAAAATACGTCGTTAGAACTGTCTGCACCTGGTCGGCTTTTTTGTATGAGATCAAAGTGAGTCACGTCGCGATGTCTACACACGGTCGACATTTTGTTGACAGGTTGTTGTTCGAGAGACGTGCACTGGCGTAATCTGTCTGCAGGGCGGGAATCGGCCGTTGAAAGTGATGGACAGAATGTCTGCCAGAGGTCGGAAGGATTCTGTGATATGGGGGAAAGGTCTCTGGCTCACAGACAGCCAGGATCTTTGTTGTATGAGACAAAGAATTTCCCAGATGAAAGTGAACTTGACAGCGAATTGACTCCGGTTAGTCTAGAAACAGGGGGACAAAGCCAGATTCTGGACTGATTGGCGTCTGGACTTTTTGGTGACGTCACTCAAGCACCCATATATAACCCAGTGCGGTAAACAAGTGGAAGGAGTCGGAAAAAACATTCTGAAGTGTTAGGATCGGTGCATTATTCCGAGTTGTGTTACATGAGAGAGACTATAATGTCTAAGTGGTGATAGTTATCCGCGGACATAGATCCAGTCTGTGATTGCATAGTTTCTCGAGTAGCAACCAAAATAGGCATATGGTAGGCTATTAATAATATCTAACTTAAGAGTATGATTAGGAATAGAGTACAGTTCTGTGCGGTGATCTAATGTATTATAGGTGCAGTGATATAATGTATTATGATTAGTGATAGAATGTTCTATTAGTGCGGTGCTAGAAAGTATCATAGGGAGCGTCGGCACTGGTATCCTATTGTGTGGCTTCAACTAGCTTGTGTGATATATCATTTTACTCAGGGAGTTGAGGACAATGTAGTGGAATAATAATTAGAGAGATTAAGGATGGTTGAGAGAGAGAAGAGGTATGTGAAATGATAGGATCTTCCAGTGGGGCATCTGCTGGGTTTTACCCGTTCCTTTATTCTTTCCTGGTGTTGCCATGTCTCAGATCATATGATTGAGTTATTTGGCCGTATGACAGAGATCGGATCTCTGTTATAGATCTGAGTGCTGCTATTGGCCTACACTTACCTAATTCCGGCCAGGACTGAGTTGCCCTCACCATAGTATTCTCTATTCTACAGGTTCCATTTACAGGTCCACGTATGTGTGCTCTGATTTTCAACAGTGAAGCTAACACAATTTTAGAAGATGATGGCTCAGAATTTGAAGACAGAAGTTGCTGAGAGGCCGCTACATTGGGCTTATACCCAAGTTGGTTTGCGGGAACCTGGCTTCTGCTGAGCAGGACATGCTGATGAGATTATGATTAGCAAGTGATAGTTGTATCATTGAACAGTCAGATCATTGTAGAGATACACTATTGATACCAGGAACATTCACACCAAAGTTATACTGATACAGAGAACATTTAGATTGTGGTGTTAATATGGGGAATCTTTACAACCAGTGACACTAGATCCATTGAGATTTCCCCAATAACAGTGACAATAGGGTTAGAATTTTCTGATTAACAATGAGTTAAATAACCGAGGAAATTCATAGTGTGAATCAGATTGAAGACTCTCATTGGACAGTATTTGTCATGGGTGTCCAAGCATCCTAGTGGTTCAAGAGACAACGGAGGAAGTCTTCACGTGACCGGAGGAGCATCACCTGGGTGAGGCTACTTGTATGGGATACATGGTGCTGGTGTGTTTTCAGCACAGGGATGAGAATGACTATACTCCTGAACACTGATCTGAGTCTATAGACACTTTAGAGTACACGTCACACATTCTACACCTTATACACACACACCCACTTCTCCTACATATACTCTTTGCTTTAATAAATTTCTTGTTTTTATTTGTTGAGGCTAGAGTTGTCAAGTATGTTATGTTGGGGAAGAATGAGAGGGGGCATGATCCAGGGGTGAGTAAGAGTGAGAGGAAGGTGTCTTCAGATTGAAGGAGTGTGTGGACGGAGTCTGCTGGATATCTCCAGGTTAGAGATATTGGATTAAAAAATAATGTGGGTGTTGATTCCCTTCACTCCAGGGATGACACTAAAGTGGTAAAGAAGAACAAGTAACTACTACGACATTCATTATTTACACACACGACAGTCGCAATGAGAATATCATATCAATGGTAGACCGGTTCTGTCGAAAGCCACACTGTGATTCAGGGTAGACTTGATCTCCTAGGACTTGAAGTTTGCGCAGAACAATTCTGGCAGATACTTTTCCAACAATACACAGAAGTGAGATACCCCTATAGTTGTTGCAGTCGCTTGTTCTTGTACAGTGTTATGATGCTTGAATCTTTGAAATCCTGTAGGTCTTGTCCTTCTCGCCAGCATAGCTCTATTAGCTGGCAGATCTATAGAGTGAGTGTGTCTTGCCCACTCCTGATAACCTCTATTGGAATTCCATCCTTACCTGGAGCCTTGCCAGATGCTAGTTCATTTATAGCACACTTAACTTCTGTTATGGTGGGAAGTGCGTCCAGGTGGTCAAGAGTTGGTAGAGCCTCTATGGCGTAGAGGGCATCATCTGCTAGTTTAGTCTCACTTGCAGATAGACTAACTATAATACAGACTATGAAAACATAACTTAAAACAAATATCTAAGTGGTTAATCTGCCTGCCTCATGCTCTGAAGGGTGTTGGTTCAATTCCAGACAGTCATTTGGTTTCGCAAGTGCTGGAGAGTCACTGCTGGAGCTATGGAGTTTGTGTTTTACATGACACTTTTAGCAAGCCGCCCTATAGAGTGATATGGAATAAAGACCTGGTGCAATGAAGTCAGTCCACTCATCTTTTACACCCCTTTAATCTGAGGCACTTGGCACAGGCCTGATTAAACAGAATTCTTCTTCTTATAGGTGATCATGTCTGTCCACAGCCTTCACTCTCATGTGCTGCCAATAATTTCTAATACTGATGCTCTTCCATGCCATGATGTCAAACTGTCAAGCCTCTTTTCTCTTGGTCTCCCTCTGCATTTTTCTCTACTCCAAATTTCCCATTGTGATAACATACTCCAGCTTTCCTGTTTTCATGACATGTCTAAAGAATGTTGACTGTCTTCTTCTGATGCGAGTAGTCAGCTCTCAAAGTTAACTTCTCTCAGTATATTTTCATTGCTCTTTCTGTCTATCCACAGTGCTCTCGTCATTCTATTATAAAACTATATTTCTGCACCTTCCAAATAATTCCTCACTTGTCTACTAATTTTCCATGATTCACTTCCATGCATCAAGATTGGCTAAATATAGATCTTAAGAACTTTTTCCTCACCTCAATTGGCACAGATAAACATGCAGAGAATATTCTTCATCTTGGGAAATTTTACCTTTTCTTGAGCTACATTTAACTTCCTTAACTCATTTTCCCTGTGCCGTTATTAAATAATCTACATACTTAAATACATTGACTTATTTAATATTGGTTTTATTCACTTTGATATTGCTTTTGAGTATACAAATGTTCTTTGTACATGTAATAACCATTACTTCTGTTGTTCTGTCCAACATCTTGCTTAATGTGTTCAAAAGTTTCCAATTGGTTGTCAATTCTTGATTAATCTGAGATCTTTAGCATCAACGTTTAAAATTTCCAACATTCTAATCATTTCTTTGCAGTTAGTTTTAAGATAGTCTATGAATTTGGTGACAGCATATGAGGAGCATAACAGAACATGTCCCATTATCTTTTCATATTATGTAACTGCTAGAAAAACTTAAAAATAGAGGAATAAGAAGTAGGAGGTAAAGTAAAAGAAGAGGACACATGATGATGAAATTAGTGCATATTGAATCCTTGTAGCGACATATATTATCTTGCTGCTTATCTTTCAGGGCTGTGTTGGAGAATCATCACGCCAGCATGTGCTTCAGGCTAACTCATAAAGATCAGAGTGTTGACATATTTAAAAACTTGAGCAGGTAAATAGTTTACTTCATTGCCATAGAAAAAATTAAGCTTAATGTTTTTGTCTGTTTTTTGGTTCCCTCTCCCCAAATTGCAATTTTAAATTAATAACAATCTGTTCAGATGCCATGGTAGTACAGTGAAGCATGCCTGTCTGACAGCCCATTGGTTAATTATTAGAAATCCCTTTGGAGACAGATTTTGTAATGGATCTGGGCTACCAGGTCGACCCAGCCTAAACTGAGTAACAAGAAAAGTAGAGGTAGCCAGAATGATGTTGACCATATCACCCAACAGGTACAATGTCTACAAAATCATGAAATATATGGCATTATCATATCATTAACACGCTCAAGTCTTAGTTTCTTGTCAGAAACTAATGTAAGAGAGTCACAGGCAAAATAAAATAATACAATAACTAGCAGAACAACTAAGAGCAATTATTGTTTTGAAAACTAAAAATTACCAAAACATTTGAGTAGGTGGCCAAGAAGTCATATTCTCCTCACCCACATGCACGCACGCACGCACGCGCGCGCACACACACACACACACACTCACTCACACTCACTCACTCTGTAGGTAACGTGTGGTATATCCTTAGTCAGTTTTTTGCTTGGGCAAGTGCCTTTATTCCTCAGCCATGAAAAAAAAAACTGCTGGCATAATCCAGTAGTGTTAAAGTTAGTTGCATATCCTTTACAGGACACTGCAGTCAACACCAGCAATTTTTGCTGTTGTGATCTCTTGCCAATTTTACATTCAGTAGTTTGCCATTGCTTTCTGAATGACCGGCACCCAAACCATTTCGTAAAATACCAATTCAACGCGGTCAGTATGCAGAAATTGCTGTGTTTCAAACGCAGGTATGTGAAATCATAAAATGCGTCCATAACTCCTTCGCCAAGGAGCCGAAAAAGGCTACAGATGCCCTAACAAAAACAAGTCTAATATTAGATGTTAAATAGTGAATCAGTTAACAGATGATCTTTCTTGCAAGTTTTTTTTTTTTTTTTTTTTCATATCCCTTACAGGACGTTGCAATCAACATCAGCATTTTTCAGCTGCTGTTGACATACTAGGCAAGATTACTCTCAGTAGTTTGCCATTGCTTTCTGAGCGACTGGCTCACATGCCCCGTAAGTTACCAATGCGGTGAAAACTGCTACAGATTCTCGCGCAGGTTACGTTACTCATGAGAATATGCGGGATTACGGAGAAAGACGTTAACCAGTAGGCCAGGGAGGCCGGCTCTTGCAAGTTATGTTATATAAATGTTGATGTGTTTTGCACCTTCTATGATAGACGAGAGAACTTTACAAATGTGTTTATATTTTATACAATTTGAAAATGTTTACATTTTGATTGGATCTATAGAACCATGCTAGTTAGTGCACTTGCTTATGAAAACAGCTGTCTAGCTTCAAACTCCAGGAGTGGCAGGATCTTCCTTCCATACCCCCCACCCACCCACCCACACGCACACACCAACACACACACACACACACGCACGCCTGTGCCCACGCACATGCGCGCGCATGCACACCCCCCACCCAGTCACGCATGCACGCACACACATACACACACAATATGAATTGGTATGGGTGCAGGTCGTTCAGAAAGCAATGGCAAACTATTGAATGTAAACTTACCAAGAGATCACAACAGACAAAATATGTTGTTGACTGCAATGTCCTGTAAAGGATATGCAACTAACTTTAACTATCTTATTAACTTCGATTTTTGGCTTATTCTATATCATGAAACAAGTAACTATGAAATAACAACATTATTTCCCCCTCCTGTTGTTCTTTTTTTTTTTTTTATTATTTACATCTCTAGACGGTACATTATCATCAAGCTTATACATGTTAATTTTTTTTTCCTCAGTGATGATTATAAAGTCATGCGTCAGACAATTATAGACCAAGTTTTGGCAACAGATATGAAACAGCATTTTGAACATCTCTCCAAGTTCACAACCTCTATTACTAAACATCTACAGAAGCTAGAGGGTGACAACACAGATGTAAGCACATTAAAAGTCTCACAACAATGTAATATAACATGTGTATGTATTTATAAGGGGGAATACCTATATTTATAATATTTTTAGGCAGTCTTATTATCTTTCCAAGGACTGAAAATAATATTATTATTCAATATAATTGTCCCACTCCTAAAGATCCCATTTCTTTGCCAGTTTCATCAGATATCCTTCTCTACAGTCTGCTAGTTCTGTATTTCTTTAATCCCCATAGCTCTACTAAATAATATGCACAGTAATTTTGTTGAGGGATTTAATAGCTTCTGCTTGGATACTCTTCCCATTTTTCAAGAGAGTGTTAGCTTTAAAAGTCTCTTTTTAGTTTTTAGTCTCTTCATTGTAGATATTCAGTCTGCAGAAATAGAAATGCACCCACTTCTGCAGGCTGGATATCAGAGGGGTTTTTTGGGTCTGGTCTTTTTCAGAAGTTCCTCAAGAAATTCCCCATCTTTTCATTTGATATTTTTTGTTTTTGTGGTGAGAACTTTCCCTTTACCATTTTTGATAAATTCTTTTGGTTGATTATATTTCCTTTGTGGTGCTGCAGAGCTCTCCGAGGTTTCCTTTCGTGGCCTCTTTGCTGCCTCTCCTGCTAGGCTATTTAAATATTGTCTTTTATGCACTTGTATCCACTTCTGAACCACTTGTATCCACTTCTGGGGGGGTCATGGCTGAGAGGTTATGGTGTCCACAACAGACTCAGAAGGTACCAGGTTCAATCCCTGCATAGGGCCCGGGAATATTTACAAGAAAAATGTGTATCTAATATCACACAAGATCTCTTGGGTAGTCAGATTAGGTACCTAGCCTCCTTGGATAAGAGTGAAAAACAGGAGTTCCTGTATACAAGTTGTGCACATTAAAAAGCCACTACAGTTGGAAATCACAAATAGTAGGCCATAAGACCTCTGTCCTGATACAATTGTTAGAAAAAGTGAAGCTAGCCATGAATAGAGCCCATTACCCGTGGATGGAATCTGTCCAGAGAAAGTAAACCTTACACAAATGTTGAAATTGGACACTCTGACCTGCATAACTAGGTTTGACACTCTTCCCTTGTAAATCTGTAAAAGCTTTCAGACATTATGTTTACATTCTCCTTTTTAATGGATTTCTATACATGGTTTATTCCTGCAATCAGAAATCTTCCGTACTCAATCATCTACTAACTGTTGATGTAGTACTTATAGAGCATTGTGACCACAAATTATTACTTAGTTTCTTTATTTCTGATGCATGCTATTTTGTATTAATGGTCATGTTTATAATATGTATTGCTTAAACTTCAACTTTATATTGCTAATCAGCAAATGGTGATTTGAACCTACAGATACACCTTTATAAACATTCATGTCTTCTTCCTTCCTTCCTTCCTTCCTTCCTTCCTTCCTTCCTTCCCACCCTCCCTTCTTCCTTCTTCCTCTTCCTTTTTATTCCTTCTTTTTTTAGATTAAAAAGTAAACATGTTAGCAAAGAGCCAGAATCTATTGCTATTTGACATTCCAACTTCCTGTATTCAGACAGAAGCCCATGAAGCTGATATGAATGCAGTGTTGTCTGACTTGTCTCTACATGAGAACCGAACTCTCATCAAGAGAATGATGATTAAATGTGCAGATGTTAGTAACCCACTCAGGCCACTAACTCTGTGTAAGGAATGGGCATACAGAATTGCTGAAGAGTACTGCCAGCAGGTAAGAAAGACAGACTGTACAAGTCTTCCATGTTTATAGATGTACAGATCTATATGTATGCTGTTTCAAGTAATAGTTACATTTGATATGAGTACAATTTTGCCTGCAGTCCATTGCATTGGATTTTTTTGGAATTGGTGTGTACATAAGATGTTGTGTGATCTGGAGGTTTTATTCTTTCTCTTTAATCCTTCTAGATAAGTTAATGTTACAAAAACCAGTTTAAAATAATTGTGAATGGAGTTTTTTAGATATGAATTGTGAACTGAAAAGAAATATTATGTTTATATTTTTATAACATTTAATTTTCAGACTGATGAAGAAAAGTCCCGGGGACTACCTGTAGTTATGGCACAGTTTGACAGAAAAACTCTCAATATACCTAAATGCCAGTTGGCATTCATTAATCTCTTCATTACCAGCATGTTTGATGCTTGGGATAGTAAGTATCATATTTCATTTGCAGCTTGACAATGAGCTAACTTGATTTTGCTCTATTTATCTAGCATTTAGTTGGGTTGTTTTTAAAGGATCTAAATTGAGGAATAGAATGAATGAATGAAATCAAGAAAGAATGGGAAGGAAGAATAAATTAAAGAACCGACCGACCAACCGACCTACCGACCGACTGACCTACTGACCAACCACCCGAGTGAGCGGCCAAGTAAACGAACGAACGAAATTTGTTATATTAACTCTTTTATAACTGGTGAAGCAAACATTTATTGGTTATTCCTTACATTACCTACTTTCCTATCTTCTATCTAAGTCATTTGTTATTTTAACCTCTATATTATAGATGAATGAGTGGCTTAGAGGTAATGACATCTGCCTTTACCTCCTACAGGCCTGGTTTAATTCACAGTATTATATATAACACTCTTGTCTTGGTTAGATATGACTGAGCTACCATATAACAATAGATGGTACTGCCTGTTTTCTGTTAGTGCTGAATGTTGGGTTGCGCTCACCAAACCTAACACCCCACATTGTGCCAATGGCTTTGGGCAGAGGAGTACAATTGGGAGGGTACAAGCCTTATCCTGGTGTGAGAAAATGAAGCCTGAAGGCTAAATGTCATGGCAGGGTGAACAAGGCCCTAAGCATTGGCCATCAACTGGTCTAGGATCAAAGCTGTGAAATGCTGATAGTTAGAGCATTGCTTTACTGATCTGGCAAATTCTGCAGCTTGTCTTGTTCCAGTTGTATTGATGTTACCTTTCCTCTGAAGTGAACTAGGCAGGCCTAGAGTGGAATCATGCTGTATGTGCAACACATGGTCTCTAAATTCAGCCCAGGCTTTGTGCTATGGAGAGATATAACTCCATTTTACAAACTATCGTCTATCAAGACAAGGTTTCAGTAAAAATATACATAGAACAAAATTAAAATAAGAAAACATGCATTTACTTTTATTTCAGCCTATGTTTTCAACAAAACACAGCCACCACCAGTACAAAATTTTGCTTTCATTTTTCTTATAATAGTTTTAAAATATTCTCTTTATTACTAAATAGGTTTGAAAACACCTGAACATAGCTGATCCTACTTCTAAACCAGAAAGCCATGATAGCACAATGGCTGGCAATCTTGCCTTGTAACCTGGTGATCATGTATTTAAATCCCTTTCAGGCAGGAATTTATGTTATTAACCTGGGATCCAGGGGCAGCTCAATCTTAAACATGTCCCAATAGATCTTCTGGGATGTTAAAGTGCTGACTGGTCTATATATAGTGAGTTAGCATCATATACTCAATACGCCACATGCCATGATAAAGGTTAATTTACTGTTACTTTTACACTATAACAGTAAATAAAAACTCACATTGAGAAAATTCCTGAATGAAAATTGAGAAGCCCTCCCATTCTGCAAGAGTTAATGTTCCAATATTTGTTTCATATAAGACAGAACATGACTGCAACAAGATATTACATTATATAATGAAACATAAAGGTATTTTAGATCCTGTGGAGACACAATAAAAACAAACATATGTACATAAGTGACTAGGGCCTCTGTCCAGATAAACAGAATAATTTACTTTTTTTTTAAATAGAACTAAATTAATTTGAAGCTCCAAGGAACACTTTATTGATGATTTATCGAGTAAACCATATTTTTGTTGTTTAGTTATATTTAGTTAAAGATGCATTGATGTTTCATTTCAGTTTACTGTGATGTTCCTGAGTTAATGAACCATCTACAAATAAACTATGACTTCTGGAAAGCACAAGAAGAACTAAAAGACAAAGAGCAAGTTACTTCTCAAGGAATGGACAATAGTTAGCTTAGTTCCAACATATGTATAAAAACCTGGCTAATTTTCCAACACTCTTGAGTTTAGAGCAACGGTAACATGACTGACTATTATGTTTAAGATCTGTCTAAATTAGTTTTATATTCAAAGCAATTTGCTGCTAAATCAGATTACAAAATAACCTATAAATAAATCTGTTTAGTTATTCCCAAGGTAATGCTGCGTTTTGTTTTTTAAATAAAGGTTGTGAGAGCATAGAACAATCTTCTTTTCTTCTCACTTGCTTAAATAAGAATGGATGATGACATCTATCATATCTATTTATGTTAAACCTAGGTTTATAGGGAAAGAGAACAGAGATCAAGAAGTCCTACATTTACTCACTGACATTGACTTGTGTACATTTATTATCAAGGGGAAACAATCTCCAAAACCATGCAGAAACCACTGCTGCACTGTGATTACATGTTATGTGATGATTACATGAAGTTAAATATGTGTAAGCATCACATGTTTAGTATGTACATTCATTCATTATCATTCATGGGAACTGTCATTCTTGTTGATGTGTAATAATGATACATGCTTTTTTTATAACTTTTTTTTTAGACTAGTTTTGTACTAATAAATCCATAATGAAGATAACCATCATTATCCTTTTGGATGGATTAATATCCTAAATGTGGCTGAATTGGTCACAGATTTATTGATCTACTGGGATTGGCCCTAATTATAGCATCTTTTCTGATGTTGAACAGTTAAGAGGTAATGGGAAAAATGGATGGATGGAAGCTCAGAATAATAATTAATTTACTGGAACGTAATCTGACTAGAGAAATGGAATATCATAGTCATTGAAACTGTAATGTTGTTCTGTTTGAAGGCTTCATTATATAGCATTCTGCATGTGGAGAAGTATTACTGTGATATCGCTATTTAATTTCACTGACTTTAAGAAGTATAAATTTAAACTGTTTGCACACACAAATCCTTTACTGTCAACTGTCATTTGCTGCCAATATAGTACCTTGTGGTGTGTGGCAGAGGTTTTTTTTTAGCCTGAATATATTTACACTTAGATGGTCTATAAGATCATTTTACTGAAAGAACTATGCTACAGAAAGAGGTACATAACTGCTAATGGAATCTGATTGCATAAGGTGATTGTCACAGAGTGAACAGCCTCATTGCCCACAACTTATATTTTGTATATTATCATAAAAAAGATTATAAATAACCCAATACCAGAATAGTGCAACTTTCATAGCATGCCTGTGAAATATGACACGGTGATTGTCTTCTCTTACCATCACATATACATTATTTCCTTCGAATTGTGAAGGGGAAATCTTAGCTGCAGGTGTTAACATGGGTCAGTTAGTTAGTGGCCAGATTTTTGATAGAATAAAGAGATGTAACAGTGTTTGTTTTTTGTTAATTACCATGGGTTACCACATTGACCCATCCAAATTAGGTATCAGGAAATGTTCTGGATGTCAATGCAGCTCTCATGATATTGACCACATCAACCATAAGTGCTGATTGGTCTATACAAAATATAGTGTCAAGGCAAGGAAACAGTTTTATTTTTCCTTTACTTTACAGAAATATAAGAAACCCGTGGAGCATTTTTATTCTCTATAAACAAGATGCTCCAAATATGACAATTGTCATTAGACAGAAACAAATCTTTTTCTCATATTGTGATAAGAAAGACAGATGTCTGTTATATTTCAAAGTAAACAAAGTAATTGTTCCCGTAACAGATATTGCCATTCCTGGATGTGAAGGATATACCTTCACATATTCTAGGTTTGACATATAAGGTGGGGTGATGATCTGCCTTCCTCTTCACCTTTCCTACACAGACAATTCCCAGAAATTTGTGAAGATTGTCAGGTACCATTTTGCGAGGCTGGGTCAAACTAAGAGTTATACTTGTAGGAAAAAATTAACCCAGCCTCTTCTGGGGATTGAACCCAGAGTTATTTTTAGTAGGCAAGCATACTAACCAATATGCCACTGCGGCTCCTATGGAGACAGTACAGATATGTAATCCCAAGCATTTCTTGAGTTTTTATTTTTTAATCTAAGATTATTATAGCGTACACAGCCATTAAGAAATGAATATTCTCTTAATTTAATTCAGAAAGTTGCAGTTTAAGAAAAATCAAAACATGTTGATCTGATTTCTTTGTTATATTCTTTTGAAATATTGTTATTTTTTATCTAATTATATTGTTGTAAACTAAACATAGCTTCAGTTGGTTGTAATTCCTTCTATATGTGTGTAACAGTGTGGTTTGTGAACAATAACATCCTATCGGTAAAGAATATTAATACACAAAAGCAATAACGAGACAAATAACAAAAGGTCAATGGGGTCAGTTATAACATATGTGATTTCCTAAAGATGGTTTGCTCATTATGATAATATTCATCCTTGAATCACAAGCTCTCTGTAAAGTAGATGATATATTTTCAGGATTTACATTTTAATTGGTCATTTAGAGGAACTGCAATATTTTTTTCATTATTGCTGTCATAGGACAAGAAATACACTATGCTACATTGGTCTACTTCACATCATGTATCAGTAATAAAATAGTGAACCTGTCATAGGACAAGAAATACACTATGCTACATTGGTCTACTTCACATCGTGTATCAGTAATAAAATAGTGAACCTGTCATAGGACAAGAAATACACTATGCTACATTGGTCTACTTCACATCGTGTATCAGTAATAAAATAGTGAACCTGTCATAGGACAAGAAATACACTATGCTACATTGGTCTACTTCACATCATGTATCAGTAATAAAATAGTGAACCATATAATCCAAGCTATGCAAATAACACAGTATTTAATAGCTGACAAATGCAAAAGCTCTACAGGACATTGTGGTAATAGAGAGTGTAAAAAGAAAACTCACCTTGAACTTCAGAAAAACAGAAACAATGATTTTTTTAACTAAATGGATAATGCCAAAATATTGTATAACATTAGATAGATAAATGCTTAACCAAATTAATAAATTCCAGTATTTGAGAGTAATTATAACATCAGTGGGAAGAGATGCATGATAGAGATTAAGGGCAGAATAAGCCAAGCAAATGTTGCATTCTATAAGATGAAAAGTAACTTATTAAGCAATAAGTCACTCACTGAATGTCAAAAAGAGGGTGATAAAATGTTATATAGAACCTGTTCTATGGTAGTTAATCATGAAACTTTGAACAAGCAAATTAAGAACAGCTTAGAGCCAAAAGAGATATAGTTTCTACTATGAATGTTGCTAATGACAGTAGAACATTATATACGAACATAAGAAGGTGGCAAGCAGTATTCTTTGGATATGTCATGAGATGACAAATATTGGAAAACATCATGACTGGGAATATCAGTGGAGTGGTAGAATAGGCAGGAGCAGACCGAGAGAAATTTTGCTTGCTTGACTGGGATGATGACTTGGAGGAATGTCACCAGTGCTAGATCTGCGGAGATGCATGAACACCTACACCAGCTGGCAGTGCACATAAAAATGATGAAAATATATATTTTATTCCACAATGAATATAATTATAGGTGAAATATCAAGGTACTAGCACAAAGAAGGACACAGGACATTGCAGACAGCTTGCGCATGAAAATACTTAAGTCAGGAGAACTGGCAAAGGGTCAAGAAGATGTTTGGCCATAATGAAAGTAATGTTCTGCAAAGTACCTTTCACATAATGATGTATATAATAACAACATTCATAAAGACTGTCTATGATAGTGATGGTTACAATATCCAGTCATGAAACAAAACATGAGATAAATATTTTGACAAACTGGAATAGCTTTTACTGGTGGTTAAAGAATATCTTGTCAGATATCCAAGAACATTCATGAAGTATGGTTGAAAGACAGATTTATTGTGGCTTTGTTTTATACTTTACAATTTTGTTTAAATTATTCCTTGCTCAGAAATATGAATTTTAATGTTTAAGAATATATATTGTTTTACCTGAATATTTCCCTCCATATTTGTATGTCTGTTTGCCTATTTACCCAACTCTCTGCCTGTCTATCTGCCTGAGTGACTACCTGCCTGGGGTCTGTCTGTCTGCATACCTGCCTATCTCTCTTTCACTTCTCTGTTCCACAAATGTTTTGTTTCTCCTTAATGTACAACATGTCAAACAATCATAGTAATGATAATTGCAATGTTTTGTTTTCCTTTTCATGTACTTGTGTAGATAGTTACTTGATATTTTTACTAAAACTATCTGTGTTTAAAGAATGGCATCTACCAGTTCTGTTTTACAAACATGTTTATGGTAGCATGCAACTGATTATTGAGTCTGAAACTAGAACCACAGGAAGTATTCAATGAAAACTAAATGTGTTATATTTATATCACTGTTATTTTGTGATTTACCTGAACAGGTTTTGTACATACTCTAGATCAGAATGATGTACAAAACACAAACATATGTAAGATTCAGAATGCAGAGAGTGTGTAACTTCATAAGTAAAATATTATTCTTGTTAATATTGCATATCATCTTTAGCATTTTTTTTTCTAGAAGAAGAGGTAGGTCATCAATACTGTTGTCGACTCCCACACAAGAAAGTTGCACTGCCATAACTTATTGCCCTAAGGTGGTTGCTTTAAATACTTTTGTTCTGTACTTGCAAGAAATGTCAGAAAAAGAAGGAGCATTATCACTTCTATTACTCCATTCATAATCCAGCTGCCATTATGGCATCATGTTAAATTACATCTACTTATTTAAACACATATTTGTTTATTTGTCTTGTGTTAACATATGACTAATTTGATCAATTATCAACATTGCCTGTTCAATATATTATTGTCTGACCCATTTCTTTGTGACCCATTTCCTATTTCTGGAATTTTCCCATTAGATGTAATTTTGAAGAAACCATTCATGTCTATGAGCACACTTTTGAAGCTTGTGTATTTTTGTATCTTTTGTACAAAACTTGTAACTACCCACAGCCTGTCAGCCCCATGTATGTGTTACATTGCAAGAGACCTTTCTGATATTCCAAGGGTTAATTTTTGTTGCATGTGAATATTCTTTTGATGTTTAAATTTATGAGCCAAAAATGAATTTATTAATTCTATAAACTAACTGCTAAGACTTCTGTGGCCCATAAGAATGGTAAATATTTATTTATATGAGTATGTTATGTTGCATATTTTCTGTCTGAATCACTGAATGTGTTTAGGAAAATAAGAAAGACACTTTTAATTTTCAAGAATATTATCTTCAGCAAAAATGAGTTCAATAAACAGGATGTATTTTAAATACATGAAATGTGACATTATGCATGTAGAATTTTGTCAGTGCCAGAAATGGGCCTGACTCCAGCATTATTTTAATATTGAGCCAATGTGTTATCGGAAGCATAAACAATTTTAAATCCCTAATTATATCATGTATATCCAGATTTACATTTATTATATGAGAGAAAACATAATTTAAAATATATAATTTAAAGGGTTCTCAAATAGAGGGCATTTTTAAAGAAGCAAAGTTAATCCAAAGATTTCACATGTAAGACTTCTAAATAAATTCAAGTGAAAGTATATTTCATATTGAAATCTTATTTTTCTTATATATACTTTACTTTCAGCAGCCAGAAAAACTAACATCCTTGTATACTTACAAAAACTGAAATAACAACAGTATAACAATGCACATTCTAATGTTGACAGTGGGAAGCACAAAACAAAAGTCATAAGTGTCTGAGCGATATAAATAAGCAAAAAGAACGATCTACTAAATTAAGCAAATCAGATGATTTGGCCATAGATTACCAACTAACAGTATACCACAACAAGCAATGATGTACAGACCAAACTGAAGCAGAAGAAGAGGCCAACCATGTGTGCATTCTTGTCAGTGGTGTGGAGTTTGTGGGCTGTGTAACACACATGTGCAGAGGGAATAGCAGAGTCCATGGGAATCTCGATACATGAAGCCCATTCACGGGCACGTTCCCGATGTTTATACTTCCCCTCAACACTGCAAGGTACAAGAGGAACATGATGAGATGAGACTACCTTAAATATTTTTGTTTTTTATTCACCCAAGCAGTGTCCTGCTATGCGTGAGGGGTGTGATAGAGCCAGAGCTGCGTTGTGGTAAACGCCTCCAAGGCGGCCAGAGGAAACGTTTTAAAAACACTCTGACGATCTCACTAAAAGCTTTTGGAATTCATCATGACACTTGAGAGACTGCTACCAAAGACTGAAATTCATGGTGTACATCATTATGCAAGGATGCAGTCACTGTGAAGCAAACAGAACTGCAAGAGCTGTGAAAAAAAGGGTGGACAGAAAAACCACTGCAGGAAATCCTCCTCCTGCAACGTCAAGCATTCTTTGCCTACATTGTCAAAGAACATTTCGAGCCACAATAGGCCTTATCAGCCATCTTAGAACTCACGGCTCCAAACTTTCAACCCCACTGGATGAAATGAATGGTCATCATCATTCTTGATGGACAAAACAATGATTGGGCCATCACAATCTGTAAGCCTGAATGTGTGCAGGAATAGGTGGCCAGTTTTTCCCTCACTTAGAGAAAACCATGAACGCAGGCATCGAACCCCATCCAACCACACTCATGACATCAACAGCACAGAACCCTATCAACTAAGCTAATGTGCCTATGGTCTTAAATATTAATGGACAATTTCTAATTTAACACAGAAGGACTGAAAGGGCTTTTACTGGTATAAAATGCTATTTGTAATGTAGGGTGTATTTTTAATGACTGTGCAGTGTTTGAAAATATTGCCAGTCCAAGTTTTGTATTCACCCTCTGTAAAGTTCATGCAACACAATAGGTAAATACAAAATTTGGACAGCAATATTTTCAAACACTGAACAGTCATTAAAAATAAACCCTATACATCATTGTTATACTTTAATAAATAAGTGTTTTTATCGGGTTAGAGTAGCTTAGAAGCTGTGATGTCTGCCTCTGGAGATTGCAGACCTGATTTGATTCTCGATGGGGATGTTTACAAATATAAACAGGATAGTATACTCCCCCTGATCCTGGGGTAGTTGACTAGCATCTCAGTTTCTCAGACAAGAGCAAAATACATGGAGGATATGTGAATGCCGCACATGCTAAAAACCCCATTGCAGTTGAAAATCGAAGACAGCTGGTTAAAAAGGCCCCTGCCCAATTTATATTTCAAAATTACAAAAGCTACCCACAACAGAATCATGTGCATTCTTGTCATTGTGTGGAGTTTGTAGGCTGTGCAACGTGTGTGCATGCTCGTCAGTTACGAGTGGTAATCAATAAGTAAGCCACAAATGGCTGTAGAAAAATAACTAAATATGATAACAACTTGAAACCAATTTATTTTTATAGATACATTGTCCCTTTATTTCTCAACATAATTTACACCAACATTGATGCACTTATCCTATCGTTTTATCAGTCCTCCCAAACCGGCTGCATAGAATCTGCGTGCTCTGTTTTCTAAACCACATTTTCACTTCACATTCAACTTCGGCGTCATTCGCGAAATGTCTCCCAACAAGGTGGGTTTTCAATGGACCAAAAAAGTGGAAATCGCTAAGGGCTAAGTCGGGGCTATGAGGTGGATGTTCCAGAACTTCCCACCTTAGTTGGTTAACTTTCTCCTGAGTTAATCAAGCCGTATATGGTCTGGCATTGTCATGAAGAAGCAACACCCCTCTAGTCAGCAGTCCTGGAAATTTCAGTCAATCATGCATTGTGCTGTATGCTAAACCATGTGAGCACCCAACTGCAGATGCTAAATAGTCTATCATTACTCGTCTGTCACCTCTAATCATCTCCTCCACCTGCTGCAAGGATGCTTCTGTTGCAATCTTAACAGGACGACCAGATCAGATTTCATCAACAATTTTAGAGCGTCCTTGAGAAAATTTCTCTACCCAGCTATGCACCGCTTTATGGGACAAACATTTGTCAGCATAAACAGGAAGCATTTCTTTATGAATGTCCTTTGCAGGCAGTCCTTTTGCCCACAAAAAATGCACAACAGCACGTTGCTCTTTGGTTGTACACTCCATAAGTTCAGTCGCCATTGTGTTTATGCGCTGCGCTTGTGCATGAGACACCTAGCACCACCTGACGAACAGGAATATAAAGTTTGATGTTGCTGTCACCTAATGACACTTGTAGAAAACACCAACTACATTTACCTGCCATCCTACAGACCTGTGTGACTTACTTATTGACTCGCCCTCGTATGTGGAGCTTGTGGGCTGTATAACGCACATGTGCATTCTTGTCATTGGTGTAGAGTTTGTGGGCTGTGTAACACGTGTGCATTCTTGTCAGTGATGTGGAGTTTGTGGGCTGTGTAACACACATGTGCATTCTTGTCATTGGTGTAGAGTTTGTGGGCTGTGTAACACGTGTGCATTCTTGTCAGTGATGTAGAGTTTGTGGGCTGTGTAACACACATGTGGATTCTTGTCAGTGATGTAGAGTTTGTGGGCTGTGTAACACGTGTGCATTCTTGTCAGTGTTGTAGAGTTTGTGGGCTGTGTAACACACATGTGCATTCCTGTCAGTGATGTAGAGTTTGTGGGCTGTGTAACACACATGTGGATTCTTGTCAGTAGCATGGAGTTTGTGGGTTGTGTAACACATATGTTCATTCTTGTTATTGGTGTGGAGTTTGTAGGCTATGCAGACATTCTCCTTGAGTTTTCAATGAGAGGAGACTGGAAGATATCTGTATGCAATTAAAGTGATCAAATAAACTGAAAAGAGTTAAAAGCAAAAGAATTGACTTTATTGCACCCAACTGGCTTAGCTTCTCTCTTCATAATGTTCATAATGACAAGTCACCTACTGAGAGCATCACACAAAACACAATGACCCCCAGGGATGTCTTAAAAAATTGCACTTGAGATCAGTATTCCAGAAAAATTGCATGTGTGATCATAAAGATGTCTAAAAATGACCCCACAACCTACAGAGTGCAAGGTAAACTGCTTGCCCACTTCACCATGCAGACTCCAAATAACAGTTAATTATCATATAATAGAATCATTTAGGGTAGCTCTCTTTATTTAATTAGATCAGTTCAACATTTGAAAACAGTAAATATGTTTTGATCATATTTCAATAACTAATAAGATTCATGGAGACAAAAGACAGAGGGCAGCAGAGTGAGTAGATGCTAGACAGTTGTTGTATTTTTTTTAATCATGGCCTGAAAAGATACCAGCACACAACTGACAAATAGAACTAACTATAGTTAAGAGACATGATTGCCCATTCTTGTTGAGAACCTCCTGTAAATAGTTCACTTGATGACATGGCTTGCAAAGTGTATGGTTTATACTTTTTCATTCAGGTTATCATTTATGAACATAATTCATATTAAAATCTAATGAAATCATTTGTTGTTTTTAAACACATCTGCTGCTGTAATATTGTTATCATTACATTCTGCTGGTAATATCTTCAGTTAATCATATTATTTCCTATACAATGGAAATAAAAACAGCTGGCAATAATTATGATTTTAAATGAGAAATAATTATCAGGAAAATATTTACTATGGTCAACATTTCTTTTCATCTTGTATATTATATAACATTTTAGTCTATTAAAGGAGTCCACCAAATTTAGTTAACACTGTATTGTAAAACACTATAGACTTTGACATTACTGAGTTTAACAGCTCTTCTCTGTTTCATAATCTCCACAGATTGTGTTTGAGTGAAAATGATATTTTCAAAAGAAGTGATGAAAGCATATAAATATAACAATTCATATCTCCATTTTTCCCCATGATGCTTGAACAAAATCAGGGAACATTTTTATTTGTTTATGTTTTGAATTTATAATTGCATGTTTTATTTCATCAATTTGTTTAGTTTCTTACATACGAGTATTCACAATTTAAGATTGTTGCTGATATTTTCAAACTATCCATCCATTAGTGTTTGTCTTCAAATGTTGATAAAAATTCAATATTACCGATTGAAACAAACAGCATTGTCCTACAAACTAAATTGTTGACACAGCATTGCATTTTTTAAAATTCATCTGAGACTCATAGCTATATCGAATCAATCCTGATTTACTTCTGTAAATTATGGACAATCAGCAGATTTGTGAAGAACTACTTCGAATGTGGAAGATATAGAGGTGTGGTTTTGTAGAATAATGTTGAGAAAAAGTGTATTTAAGGTATGAAACAAGTTGTCTCACAAAGAGAAATGGTTACTCACATTAGAAGAAGACAGTCTACATTTTTTAGTCACATCATTAAAAGGGGAAAGCTGATGTACATCATGACAACAGATAATATTAATTAAAGGGAAGAACGGCATGGTGAGATTGAAGAGAGTGCAAGACAATTCAACATCATGGCATCGAGGATCATATGTATCTTAAATAATTGGCACAACACAAGATAAAAGGATGTGAACACACATGATGACTAACACCACATGACATGGACTAGAAGAGGAAACAGAGACAAACTAAACTGTATGGAAAATATTAAATTTAGATTTTAAGAGTCCACAATCAAATATAAGCAACAAGGGCAACCAGAGTTAAAGTTGTTATGCATTCTGTAACAGTAGAATTCTGGAATAGTACAATGGCTAGCATGCGTGCCTCTGGCCTAATGGTCATGTATTTAAATCCTCTGAGGCAGAGATATTTTCCCAGGTCGACTCAGTCCTAAAATGGATACCAGAAAACCTGAGAAGGAAAGGCAATTGGCGAGATACTGATCACATCGACCCATCAGTTTGTCTATAAAAATAGTGGGACTAGTATCATGTACTCAGTACACCTCAAGGTGAGAAAATTGGTCCTCTATTTGATTTTACACCAATATTAGGAGCCTTGATGGCAAAGTAGTTAGTGCATTTGCACACCACGATAGTGATCCAGATCATTCCCTGGCAATGGAAGGATTCTTGTCTGACCAACATAGCTCTGCGATTGATACGGTTTTATGAAATGTGCATTAGTTAATTTTATTCTAGTAATTATTGGGAAAGAAAGGTGTTGAGGAAAGGAAATTGCCACCCCTCATTACGCCATGGTCCAGATTATGTGAACGTTTACCATTTCACATTTCTTTGCTGTATCTGCTATGGGATTATGAATACTTTGACTATGTTACGATATGTAACATGAAAGCAAAGAAAGAACACGGAAATGAGTGTATTTTGTTTGTTTGTTGTTGCTTTTTGCTCATTTACTACTAATAGTTTTTACTACTAGCGAGTGCACTAGACTGATTTTCTGTGAGAATTTGCTTTCCTTGTTATGTGTTCCTCACTAGCAGGGGAACTTTCTCCGACCTCAGAGGTATTTGTAATTTACATTCCCAAGTCAAGGTCAAGGAGGAGAAGTCAACTGACCAGCGGGTGGGACTAACCTACTATGTCATGGTCAGAAGAGAAAGTGTAATCATGTTAAATCTCTCAGCCCTGCAAACCACCTTGTGTGAGCTTAATATGTGGAAGAGACATTTAGATATGATGTTTTTATAGCATGTTTAGTTTAGTTTAGTTTAGTTTAGTCGATTGATCAACATCACAGCACATAGGTGTAACCCATAAGTGCTCCGTTCTCCTCCTAACTCAAACCAGAGTTTGGAGAAGCTCCACTCAGTGCACGAACTCCGTAGCACCGGCGAGGATGCTGAAACTGAAATACTTTTGGTAGATTTTTAACTCGAAATTTTGCCCGGGCAGCGCCGTTAGGCTACTCTTTTTCAATTTCCAACTGCCAAGGGCTTTTTTATATGCGCAATAATACACACGGGCGTCCGATCTCACTACCCAGAGACCAGGGGAAATTTTATTACTAGAAGTCCACGTGAAAAAATCCCGGTCTTCACCGGGGGTTGAACCCGGGACCTCCAGCGCTCAAGGCTAACATCATACCTCGAGACCACGCAGCATGTGTTCTTCACTAAAATGTGATATCATATTGAGTATGAAACACTGTATTTGAAATAAAATAAACTGTAGGGGCAAGGGCAGTGAATATGATAACAGATTGTGCTTGCATCTAAGACAAAACATAAAAAAATAATGCCAAAAATCTAAAGCTCTGACAATCAGGAAATTTATGATTTTGTGTAGTTGTTTTAACTTATACATGAAGGAAAGGCAACAATACAACAAGTGATTCGTCTTTTTCATTTATTATTTATTGCACTTAAATAATTTTCATTTTAAATGGAAATAGAATTCTGTAACGTCTCTATTGTTAATTTGTATATATTATTTTCACTTAGGAGCCATGACACAATCTGCAAAACTGACGCAATACAACTGTTTGTTCAAGTCAGTTTTGTTTCAAACTTGAATTAACATAATGCTCACTAAGATTATTTTCTGTTTGCGTTCGCACGCTTTGGAGTTCACGCATAGTCCATACACATGTTGCTACTTCTAGTGCACGGAACTGATTTTGGGTGTGGATTAGTTTTTCCAATTGCCAGTGTCCTTCACTATCAAGCAAACCCACTCCAACTTCAGAGGTGCTATTAATTTACGTTCCCAGGTCAAGGAGGAGAAGTCAACATTTTGGAGTCTCTGTGGCGAAGTGGTCAAGCCGTTTGACTCCTGCTCCGAAGGTTGTGGGTTCGATTCCGGGCCGCACCCTTAGGGTTACGAGTTAAATGTTTCGGAGACTCCTGTGGGTCGTCGCTAAAAGCTACGGAGCTCGTGCTTTGTGTGACGCTTTCTGCGCTGAGGAAAGAGACTGAGCCATATGGGATAAAACCCGGTGTGATGAAGTCGACCTTGTCGACTTTTAAGCGACTTTTTTAAGTCAACATTTTATTTCATCTGGCATAGTGTAAGTGTTGAACCTGTTACCTTGGCATCAGCACACCAAATTTTTAAGAACAAGCTCTCTTACCCATTTAGCCATGCTGACTTCTTAAGATTGTATCAGAAGTACTTGCTTGTTGACTTTTATAAACGAAACTCTATACAGGGGGTATTTTTATTGACAGTGCAGTGTTTGAAAATATTGCTGGTCCAAGTTTTGTATTTACCTATTATGTTGCATGAACTTTACAAAGGGTGAATACAAAACTTGAACCAGCAATGCTTTCAAACACTGCAGTCATTAAAAATACACCCTATATTCAGTATGCTAAATTAGCCAGTAGAAATAAATATAATTTTCTGTTTGTGAATTACAAAAGCTTTGTGAACCAGATTATTGTCTTATTAACTGATGAGTGATATTTAACATCTGATTAAGCAGTTTCAGTTGCAACCAGTGTAATTTATATTATGTGGAGGTTTCCGTTTTAAAATAATGCAAAGTACAACAGATGAATGCCTTATATCAGAATCCAAAGAAACAGATCAGTCCACAAAGTGATGGTTTCATTCAGGGAAATATTTGTACAATATTGTGTTTTTCAATCATTTTATTGATTCCTGATGTAGATGTGAGAAGCAAATGTCAATGCAAAGAATACCATGGACAGGCAGAAAAAAAACTTATGAGCAAGTCTTACAAGAAGCAAATGAAAACGGTAAACTGATTAGAGAAATTAGACGTAGACAGTTAAGATTTTGTGGGCATGTTATGAGAAGAAATAAATTGGAGAACTTGGTGACAACTGGCAAGATTGAGGGGGAAATAACAAGGGAAGGCAGAGAAGTAAATATCGGGATGGATTGACCACATGGTATAATCAAGACACAAACACAGAGCTGATCCACGACTCTGGTGATCGTGTGAGATGGCGGAGAAACATGATTATCTTGTGACAGATCAATGGCATCCATCTCTGGCTCAGAAGGTTCATTCCCATAAACAGGGTTGGGAATGTTTTCAAGAACCATTTGTATCTAAGGATGTCGCTTTAAAAAAAAAAAGTCGTCGCTTAAAAGTCGACAGGGTCGACTTCATTGCACCGGGTTTTATTCCATATGGCCCGGTCTCTTTCCACAGCGCAGAAAGCTTCGCACCAAGCACGAACTCCGCAACTCTAGCGATGACCCATAGGAGTCTCCGAGACATTTCACTCGTGAACCGAAGAACGCGGCCCAAAATCGAACCCACAACCTTCAGAGCCCGAGTTAAACAGCTTGACCACTTCGCCACTGGAGACTCCCACAAGTATCTAAGGATATCACACCTCACCCTGATCCCTTGGCCAGTGAGATCAGATACCTAGTCTTTTCAGATAAGGGCAAAAACCAGAGGCCCTACGTGCAGGTTGTTGCACATTAAAAATGCCCACAGCTGTGGCACATCACAAATAGTAGGCTATAGACCTTCTGTCCCTGGCAAACTTGTTGGACATCAAAATCTACCCATGGATAGATAGGGCCCGTTACCTGGGACGAAATCTGTCTAAGGGAAGAGCCAACCTTACACAAATTCATGTCGAAGCTGGATACAATGACATTCTTAGGTGCATCACTGGGTGAGACGCGCTCCCCTTTTGAAAGAAGAAGTTTGTATTTACACAAGAAACTGTTAGCAGTATTTTTTTTTTTTTGCATATCCTATTTACAGGACATTGTAGTCAACACCAGCATTTTTCAGCTACTGTTGATGTCTTGGCAAGTTTTACGTTCAGTAGTTTGTCATTTCTTTCTGAACAACTGACTCACATACCTTTCCGTAAGAAACCAACGTGGCGCGATCCGCTTTCCGAATCTTGTGCAAGCTGTGTTTCGTAGGTGGATATACGGGATTACGAACAGTGTCCTTAACTCCTTCACCTAGGGAGACCGGCGAGCAGTATAGGCCATACATTTTCTCCTAATATTAACATTTTAAAATGTAGTTATCAAGCATGTATGCTAACTAAGAATTCATTTGTCATTCACAAGCATACAGAGTTAAGATATCAGTCACAAACCCTACCACACTAGAACCTATTTATATCTCACAATTATTGAAGAAATAAATGTTTCAAGTGTTTCTGCATTAACAGACAATTAATATTTATGAAAATTCAAACTACAATCTGTATTTTGATTTTTCTCATTTTATGATTTAGATTTCACATTTAACATGTTCATACAACTGGCTTAATACAACACTAAAGAATGGAGTGGTTAGAACAGTTAGCTATAACGGGTCAAGATCAGCCAGTGGTAAGGTGTTCTACATGAAAACATTATGATACAAACCTAGAGAAAGAGATAGCTAGATGGAGTAACAGACATAGAAGAAATCAAATATGATCCCAGCACATGCAACAAGTCAAGTGAACAACAGAATATTGCATCCACCTCCTTTCTGCAAAGCTTCACTGCAGAAGCAGAAGGACAAAAGAAGAAGATGTTGGCAGTATAAACCTGGTTATGAGATGGGAAAAAACCTTAATTCAGTGAAGATCGGGTTATGCTTGTACTTGTATAATTTTGTATCACTTGATCACAAGCCAAATAATCATAATTCATTCTTGTGCCCTCTAACCTATATGTGATGACTGTTCTTTACCCCGACCTCTGTTGTTCTTTTCTTCATCATTCATACGATATTTGTAATTCTGTTTCAGTGTACAGATTATACTAAAATATTAATTCAGATTATGTATTATGTTAATTTTTGTTATTAAGTAGCATTTTTGTAATGTGAAACGTTTGTACGACCTAGAGTAGCTTTAGAGCCAAACTTATTGTGATAACCACTACTCTGTTGTTGGGTCTACCTGGGTATGGGCAGACAGAACATGAACAGATTCCATTGTGATTTTATAATCCCTATAATTGTTTGTCATTTAAATACAGCTGTTCTACTGGAACCTGAATGTATCTTCTCTGTTGTGTTTTCTTTTTCTAGTAATCTTTATTGCCTGTTTATGATTTACTCAGCAATTTTACATTCAGAAGTTTACCATAGCATTCTTAACAATAAGTGGACATTTGAGTTCAACTGATGTGTGTGTGAACTGAAACCACTATGGCACTATTGCCATCAGCAGAGAAAGTTTAAGCGTGTTTAAGCGGAGTTAAACCCCTCCGTAATGGTGATCTATACCTATAGGAGCCATTCTTGTAGATTAGCGCTTAGTACACTTGCTTACCTTCTAAAGATGTATGATTCAATTTTTTTTTCACCTAGTATGCATCTGGTCTCAGTAGTATAATGGCTAACTTGTTTTCCTGCTGACCCGGTTGTCATTGGTTCAAATACACACTGAGGAGGGTTTTTACAACTGATCTGGACTTCCGGGTCGAACCAGCCTTAAATTAGGTATCATGAAATGTCAATTATCAATTGCCGTGGGGCATTTAAGAGTATCTTTTGCTTTTTTTTAAAAAAAAAACTTTTAATGGCTCTGGAATCAACAAAGCTTCATAAAATAGATATTGAATAATTTTCATAATTTCCTTCGAAACGTTTGGCATAGAAAGGTGGTGAGGAAGGGGATTGACCACCCAGTCTCATTATGCCATGACTTAGAATATGTGAAGTCATAACCTTCACATCCTTGTGGGAGTATCTGCCAAGTTAAACAAGTTAGTTGCATATCCTTTACATGACGTTTGCAGTCAACACCAGCATTTGTTGATGTCTTGGCAAATTAGTTAGTTGACAGATCATCCTCACTGCACATCGAATCATTCAGTCCATAAGTGCTCGGATCCCCTCCTCAGTAAATCCCGCAGCGTGTAGCGGCTAACGACACCAGTTCTGTGTTGGTTTATCAATCTTCTTTGGCTTCCTTCGTAGTGTTCTTGATTGGCCACACCACTTTTAATTTGCTATTCTCGCAGTCTGGCCATGGTTGTAGATTCACAGTCATCACTTGGTTCTCGCAAAAGTCTTACTTCTCGTAGAGCGTTCAGAATGTCAGCCTGGTCCATGGCGCGTCCGCCCTCCACAGTAGCCTTACCTGCGAGCTTGTCAGCCCGCTCATTTCCTTGTACTCCCGCATGCCCTGGCACGAAGATGAAACTAATCTTTGCCAGCCGAGACCGCTCCAGAGACAGCAACCACTCTCTTCGGATCCACCCCATCTCTATCCTCTTGAGCATGCTCATTGAGTCGCTAAGGAAACATGCCCTAGTGAATGTCTGTGTCTCGAGCCATGTTATTGCTTTACTTACTGCCATGACTTCCATAGTCAGGCTACTTGTGGTCTCAACAAAAGCACCAGAGTCCTCCTTCACAATTCTCCCTCCGGCCTGAGCCGTAAAGGCCCATGAGCTTCTCACATGTCGGACAACCGATCCATATGTGTAGATGACAGCATCACCGTCTAACGAATTCTCGAAAATCAACGCTTGTACTTCCGCCTCCACAGCAGCCCGAATTTCTTGTCTGCATTTCCTGTCTAGCTGGAAGCCATTAGAAAAGGACATCCAGAAATCTGTTGGCACTTGTACCCACTCCTCGCCAGGTTCTAAGTCTCCAATTGAACACACCTGTTGAAGAATGTCTTCGGCTTGACCCATCCACGACCTTCCTCTTTTTAACCTGCTGCCCTTCACCTTCCTATTTTCACTATGCAGTGGATGTTGTGTGTTTGCGTTAACTCTGAAGTAGGCACGTGCTCTACAAATGTGTATTCAGTCTTCAATGGTTGAAAAATCAAGAAGGTAGCGCATCGCCCAGCGTGCTGTATCTCTTGTACATCCAAGAATAATGCGCATAGCTTCGTTCTGTATCCTTTCCATCCTTTCTATCTGCTTACGGCTGAGAGTCAGGATCGCCATCGCATACACAAAAACCGACATGACCAGCCCCTCGTATAGAAAACATAGCTGGAGCTGCTCACTGTTTGCTGCCGCCATCACCCTCATCGTAGCCAAACCCCGCTTGGCCTTTATTATCATCTGGTCTGTGTGCTCATTATAAGCAAAGCTTCGATCAAAACATGTCCCCATGTAATTCATTGCCTGCGTTCTTTCCACAGACTCTGAACACAGATTTACAGTTGGTGTTGGAGTGTTAACAATATGGTTATTCAAAGAGAACCATATCACTGTTGCCTTTGTTGGAGTGACCATTGCCCCAGCTTCAACACGCCAAGTACATATGCGATTGAGTTCGGCTTGTACTTCCACAGCAGCCTGATCTCTATCCTTACCATGACGAAACACTAAAATATCGTCGGCATATTACAGTGTCCTCCCCGGTCCAGTGACCTGCTCGCTAGTGATTCTCCCAGTGTAGGCGTTGAACAGCACCGGAGATAATGGTGATACCTGTGGTAGGCCAGGATATATTGTTGTTGGTTCCGAAGTCCAACTGCCACATCTGAAAACCACTTTCCATTGGAAGAGGGCTGCAGCGATCCAACCAAGGAGGAAAGGACTTACCTTGAGTTCAAGAAGCTGAAGCATTAAGAAATACAATGGTACTCTGTTGTACGCGTCCTAAAGATCGATCGCTGCAGCAAAGGTTTCAATGCCTGAGTGGAAACCTTCATAGACATCATGGGCAAAAACTGCTGCGTTGGTCCAGGTTTCTCTTTTTGGACGGTACCCACCCAGGGTAGGTGGGAAAACACCTTGCCTCTCTAGCTGGCTTTATATTTTCCTGACAATTAACTTCTCCAGCAGCTTGCCTGTTGTATTCAGCATGTCTTGGCAAGTTTACGTTCAGTAGTTTGCCATTGCATTCTGAATAAACTGCACCCATACCATTTCGTAAAAACCAGCGCAACGCGGTCTGCTGCCAAATCGCGCTCAGCTGTGTTTCGAACGCGGATATGTGGGATCACGAACCGCGTACGTAACCCTTTTCGCCACGGAGACCGGCATCCGCCAAGGGAATAGGCAATTTTACATTCAGTAGCTTGCCATTGAATTTCTGAAGAGTCAATGCTAATGCCATTGTCAAAATCATTGCAGAGCGATCCGCTCCCAAATCGCCTGCAGCTTACTGAACCAAGTATATCGGGACACTGCGTTCACTACGCTTAGAATAAAAGGATTGAAATGGTATGACACAATCACTTTGTGGAGCTCAAGCACTAAACACTGGCACTTTGCCGTCTTGGCAGACGCTAGTTTGTTACATTGTGCTCCAAACAAGGCATATTAACTACATCAAATCGTGGAAGTATGATCACAGAAGATGGCAGATTGGACAGAGAAATCGAAATCAGATGTCAAAAAGCTAGTGCACTTACATATCAACTATCATCCTTACTGAAACATCCAAATATACTCATGTCCACAAAACGACAGATAATAAACAGCATATTCACAACAACCCTATGCTACCAATCTCAAACTTGGACTTTATCCAAATCACACTTTCGCAAAATCAACACCTGCGAGATGAGATGCTTGAGGAGAGCTGTCAACTTAACAATCCGAAACCGAGTAAGAAATGCTGTTATCAGACAGACAGTAGGATCAACACCATGTGCCACATTCATTGAAAGACAGAAGATCAAGTGGTTTGGCCATGTCGTTAGAATGCAACACCAACAACTACCATCACTGGCCTTACGTAAAAGATCATCTGCGACGAGACCAAGAGGACGTCCAAGAAGAAAACGGATTGACGGCATCAAAGACATTGTACAATCACACGTAATGACACTATCCAGTGCCGCCCACCGGGCGCTGGAGCACAAATTATTCCTCCCCACGACACTAGACGGCAGAAGTGGAAGATGATAATGATGATGATGATGGTGATGACATCGCGGTAGCTTATGTGGCTGAAAAGTTTGCGCCTTAAATGTTGTCCACAATGAATGCATGTGAACAAATGGTCATTTCTACTATCACCTACCACGTGACGTCTCACATGCTCTGTGTGCGACCTACCTGCAATCATTTTCTACTCTGTCTTTATTTCATTTCTGATTTTTGAACCATGCAATGCGGCCAGCGGCGATTTTCTCCTAAGGTGCAAGATCAATGTCTGTATCCGTCATTTTAGTTATGGTTTTGCCATCAGCAGCTGGATGCCGGTCTGCTGTCACGTGTAGCTAGCTCATGACTCTCCCTACCAGTCAAGTATATCTTAATACAGCCATTATCGTCGTTCAGTGCCTCTAAAATATCGTTACATGTGAAATCTTGGGAAGATAATGTGGTGGTTTCTCCTTGTCTTCCACATCCACATGGGGGATCTTTACCTCTGCCTTTGATAGCTATTTCCTACTGTCGGTACAAGTGAGTGCCCTGCTCTGCTCAACTGCAAAATTGTCCAAGTATCGCGATGTATACTTGGTCCCTGGTCTGCGTTTGCAAAACCGTGGTGTGCTTCCCGTCATCTACCAGTGGTAGGTGCAGTTGGGATTTTCCCTTCCTACAGTTATGGTATATGATGGCCAAATCTCTCCAGTACATTTAGAGGACTGAGAGAAGCTAATGAAACTAGAACAGTATATACAATAAGAAAGAGGCAAAAATCTTTCTTTAATCATGTGATGAGAAGAGAGACATTGGAGAACATCGTTACAGCTGGAAAGATCAATAGGAAGAGAGGCAGAAGCAGACTAAGAGAAATTATGCTGGATGGATTGAGACGGTGGCATGGAGGAATATCCTCATCAGAGCTGATCCAGTACACCAAAGACCGAGATCTGTGGAGAGACATGAACGCCAACGCCAGCTGGCAGGGCACTTGATGATGACTTGATTAGGAGAATGTATCAGTCATGTCCCGCCTACAAACATCTTTCTACCGCAGTAGAGGCCGACCCATCTTTTACACATCCGTAATTCATAAAAATATATGTTCTTTGGTATTCTACTACCGTCCTCGTAGTGTATCCTATCCATCTAAGTCTACGGTCCTTGAACATGGAACAAACCGTCACACAACCCAATCTTTCCAATACTTCAGTATTTGTGATTTTGTCTTGCCACTTAATACCAAGTATTCTTGGCAGACACCGCATATGAAAGCTATTTAAACGTTTCTCTTGGTGTAAGTAAGTTGACCAGGCTTCACTGCCATAGAGAAGAGTACTAAGGATACAGGCTTGATAGACCAGGACTTTTGTTTTGGCAGTAAGCTTCCGCGGTATTACTAAATACACTAAAACCATATTCAGAAGATATATTTGGTGACTACCAGGCGGGTTTCAGACAAAACAGATCAACAATAGTTCAGATATTTATCTGACGACAAATAGCCGAGAAAAATTGGGAATATAAAAATGATCTCCATAACATTTTTGTGGATTTTAAAAAGGCTTATGATAGTGTCCATAGAAATAGCCTATGGAATGATATGCAGGAATTTGGAATACGAAGGAAGTTAATCAACTTGACCAGACTATGCATGTAAGATACTTATAATATAGTAACATTTTTTTCCGTGTTTCCATCCTGTTTTCGGGATATTGCGGTTAACACCAGCATCTTTCAGCTGTATGTTGATTCCTAGGCTAAATTACGCTCATCAGCACTCCACGACTTTCTGAGCGACCGGCTCCATACTCTCATAAGTCACTGGCGTGACTCGAACCACTTCTAATTCTTGTGCGCTCACGTCAACCACGACAGTATTCGGGGTTAACGGAGAAAGCTGCTAACACCTCGGCCAGGGAGCCGGCATATAGTAACATATAAAGGCAGGAAATCAGACCCTTTCCAAATAATATCTGGCTTGAAACAGGGTGATGCACTATCGCCGCTACTCTTCAATCTGGCTCTAGAGAAGGTTGTAAGGAAGGTAAAGGAGGAATGTGATATTGGAGGAACATCCAGACTGGTTATGCAGATGGTATAGATATTATAGGGGAAAATGAACAAAAGACATTGGAAATATTGACTCACGTAAAGGAAAAAGCTCAACAAATGGGGCTGGTTATCAACTAAGATAAGACAGAATGTATATGGTCATTTCAAGAGAAGGAACGGCTTAACACTCTGGCCACATACAAATAGATAATATGACCATTAAAAGAACGGAAACATACAAATACCTGGGCACAATCTTCAACTACTCCAACATAAGGGAAGAAATACAAACTAGAATCAACTCTGGAAATAAGATATACTATGCACTACAACATCTGCTAAAATAAAATACGCTATCTCGTAACACCAAGATCACAATATACAAAACACTGATTAGAGCAGGTGTTCTGTATGGCTCTGAAACCTGGAGTACAAGTAAAGGAGACGAAGCCTTGTTACAAACCTTTGAGAGCAAAGTCTTAAGACACATCTTTGGGTCCATTAGGGATACACAAAGTGGAGAGTGGAAAAAAGAAGCAACAAAGACATTTATGATCTGTATAAGTCCCCGCTAATTTCTGGTATCATGAAGGCTAATAGACTGCAATGGCTAGGGCATATAAAATAATGGACGATAATAGGGAAACAAAACTCGCTTAAACTCAGGAAATAAATGACCGTAGACCCCGAGGTAGACCAAGAAGACGGTGGAGAGATAATATATATATACAGACCTACAAGCACTTGGAATCAACGACTGGCAAGAGAAGGTCAACCAGAGAGACGAATGGAGACAGATTGTATCTGCAGCAAAGAACCTCAATGGCTCGGAATGCTGAAGAAGAAGAAGAAGAAGAAGAAGAAGAAGAAGAAGAAGAAGAAGAAGAAGAAGAAGAAGAAGAAGAAGAAGAAGAAGAAGAAGAAGAAGAAGAAGAAGAAGAAGAAGAAGAAGAAGAAGAAGAAGAAGAAGAAGGAAGAAGAAGAAGAAGAAGAAGAAGAAGAAGAAGAAGAAGAAGAAGAAGAAGAAGAAGAAGAAGAAGAAGAAGAAGAAGAAGAAGAAGAAGAAGAAGAAGAAGAAGAAGAAGAAAGCTAGCTTCCTGTTCTCCCAGACTCTGTTAGTTAACCTGTTCATTGTTGTTGCTGCCTTTACGTATCCTGATGTTGATTTCCTTCCTGATCTAGGAGTGGATTCAAGGAGCGAACTAAATAACTACCAGTTGACCAAGCGGCGAGTTAACAATGCTGGCTGTGGATTAGATACACATTGAGAATGTCTGTTATTGGTTCTTCCTCTGGAACCCACATGACAAAAGAAATAGAGAAAGACATGAAATATAATTTACTCTATAGGGTTTGAATAACGAAGACACAAACCATAGATTGTACGATTTATTGCCTGGCACATTTAGCTGCATCTATAGGGATTTCCCAGTAGAATAGTCTCTCTATGTATTCCCCCAGAATCTCTCTTCGGCCTACCCCTAAAATGTTCTCTCTAGGTCTAACCATAAAATCTGCCCTCTTTGCCTTCACCTAGAATCTTCTCTCTGGGTCCACCATATTATCTTTTCTTAAGATCTTCCTTAAGAATCTTCTACCCTGGTCTTGCCATAGATTCGCGTTTTGTCTTCCTCTAGAATCTGCTCTCTAGTTCCACTAGAAATTTTTTTTCTCTAGGTCTTCACCTAGAATTTTCTCTCAAAGTCTGCTCCTAGAATTTTCTCTCATGGTCTGCCTCTAGAGTCGCTCTATGTCTTCCCCTATAATCTTTTCTCTAGGTCTATCCCTTCTGATGACACTACATCCGATGATTCTCTTCATGTCAAGACGTGTCAATGGTTATTGGTTTACAAACAGAAGGGGCTTTATTTGCTGCACTCGAGACACTCTCAAAAGTTCTCCGTCCCCGCCAATATACATGAAGTGTATGAATGTTGACTACCCCCGTGCAATCTGGTTGGGAACATAGAACACGCTATAAAGTTGTTATTATTATGTTAATCTATTCAAGTATTCTCGTCATTCTCATTAAATGGATTGCGTTGCACTCTGTCGTCAAACCTGCGGCTGAGACTCCGACTTCGACTAGCATTTATTTGGGTTTTCTGTCCCTTAGCCTTTGACTGTCCCAGCGGCAGGTTTGTCACGTTCTACGTTTGATTTCTATCCCTAGGCCTAACCAACATGGAAGCTCCTACCGTTAGCTGTGCTACCATCGGCATCACTCTTGTCGTCACTATAACACCCAAGCCCCTCTTTAATTCAAGACACATCGGAGCGATTCTCGGTGTTCTTTGATAGAAATACTTGTCAGCAGCTAGTAATTTCTTACTAATCTATTGTCACAGCGCCAAACCAAGGCACTTAGTTTGGTCTGTGAAAACCGTACGGTCCTGGCCACGCCGGAAACGCCACTTTATCACAAAGACCGGAGGCCATTTTTCCTGGTAGCAGTCCTTTGTGCTGATGAGAGATGCGGGCAGCATGGCCGTCAGTTCAGTGCTGTTCTGTTGTTGTCAGGTGTGGGAACAATTCCCTGAGTTGATCTGCGTCAACTAATGTTGTGACAAAACTGAGCGGCTGACTAGTTAGTGTCAGCAGGCCTGGGTTCTTGGTGGGATAGTAAATTGTGTCACAACTCTTGTTTATGTCGCGTCTTGGGGTTTATGTTGTGTAACCTATGTTTTTGTAGTGCCTTATTGTCTGTGCAGTGTTGCTTGTGTCAAAGTTCTTTATAGTGTCAGTATAACCAGCCATTGTTTGGAGCACCTGTGTTGTGGTACTTGGTGTACCCTGTTGTCTTAAGTGCTGTTGATTGGTTAGGGGTTACCCACTGTGGTGATTTGGTATATACAGTTGTCTATTGTATCTGTTATTGACATGCCATGTGCTGTTAGAAGAAATAAATAAAGAGCTTGTTTATTTGTCCTTGATTTGTTTGTTTAGTCTCTTTTAGTTTTTACTTTTTACAGTCACTATTTCTACCACAAACTAACACCTTAATTCATCGCTTGGGCTCAAACATGGTGTTTCCTGTGTGAACATCTATAAAATAGTTTCTGCCTCTGTCTGAGATCTCGTATATCTTCTTATCTAATTACTATCTTCTTTTTTTGTCAGTTGAGGCGGTGTGAGGTTCTTTGTCTTTTCACTATTTTTCTTCTTTGGCCGTAACGAAGTCAGAACTACTCTTTACCTCTTAGCACCGTAGTGAAGGAAGCATCAGTCTTTATGATTGTCTCCCTTTGTCTTTTACCATCGACTACAAAATGGCGACCCCGACGAGATATTGTGGCAGCCTTTGAATTGTTCTGTTAGAATTGTTTTAGTATCTAGTGATTGTTTTGTGTGATAGGTCAGTGTTTATGTTTGTGGTGTCCATTGTCTTTGAGTTGTGACATTAGAACCCAGGTTTGCTGCTGAGATCCCCCGGGCATTGCTGCACAAGAGAGGAGTCCCCTGTATGGTGAGTGGGCTCAGATAAATTGCCTCCTAGTACACCTTCACTGTATCGTATCCAGAGCAAAGATGGCTCTGTCTTCAACGTTAGGGACCGTAGCTCCCCTCCCAGTTGGTGCCCCTGACATCACAGGGCCCACTGGTGAAGTCAGGTACATAGTGGCACCTGTGAAGATAGAAGTACCTTGTTTTGGCCGGCAAGGTGGGCCAGCTGTTGAGAAGTATGTGAGGAAGGTGAGATCTGCCTGGAGGGCTGGTGCGGTGTGCGATGAAGATAAAGTGGACATTATTTGTGAAAGTGTTGCTCCCAGTGTGTGGGCGGAACTTGAACTTAGGTCAGCTTGTAATGACCCTGAGGAGATGCTGCAGACCATTCAGCAGGTATATGGAGAGCAGCGCAGCATGGTGGAACTGGCTGCGGCTTTCTTTCAAGTAACACAAGATGCAGAGGAATCCATCATGGATTTCTCTCACCGGGTCCACAAAGCCTTTCGTTTGGTGCTGGAAGCTCAGAGAAAGAGGGGCATGGTTGCTTGGGATCCAGTGATCCTAAGAGACTGGTTTGTTGCAAAACTACATAATGTTCTCAGCAGGAGAATGGCAGAGGAGAGGATATTGCATGACCCGTCAGTGACTTTCCTTTGTGTTAGAGACTTGGCCATGCGATGGGCTGGTGTGTCGTTAGCTCCAGAAGTCTGTACATACCAATATGTAGAACGTCAAGATTACAGTTCAGAGAGGTGGCCTAATGCCAGTGGTCAGTGTCAAGGGGTCCAGCATGATGATGTGGTGGTGGAGGAACTTCGAGCTAAGCTAGGTCGGATGAGAGCCTTAGCTGATTCGTTGCTGCAGCCCAAGGTACAACGCAAGAGGTGCAATGTTTGTCGAAGCCGCACACACCTCCAAAACAGGTGTCCGAAGAGAGGGGTTGGTGTTATTCAGAACCCCTCTGGAGTCAATTGTAGCAAAGCATTTGCCAACGTAAGCCACCGAGATCAGCAGGGCCTTAAGCGACAACAGAGTCCGCCCCAGGTTGGTCCTTCTAAAGGATCAGCCCCAGCAGTTCAGGTGGGTGCAGTGTCAACTTCTGGTAGCCGGATGGTTATGTGTGGCAACCAGAGAAATTTCTCTCGCAGGAAGAGGCGGAGGAGGAGGGGACAATGGAAGTCTCCTTGTGTCAGTGTGGCTGAACAGTTAGAGGGTGACTTGAGGGTTAGACTTGTGACAGATGGTCAAAGTGATGTGACAGATGGTCAGTGTTTTGTGTCGGGTGTGGGCCAAAATTTTCTGCATACCGATATGTCATCTCGTGACTTTGTGCAAAAGGGGATTGTGAAAGACCACCAGCAAGAACTTTTGCCCGTTAGACATGGTTGTGAAAGATAGAGACTGTTTTCATCCGTTTAAGAATTCCAGTCTTTTGGATTGACAGCCTTAGTGTAGTTAGTTAATTAAGTTATGTTTTGCTGTTGTTATATATTATGATTGCAGGTAGATGGTGTCATGTGATGACATGTTTTTCTTTTAGAGTGCAAGAAATGAGTGGCTCTTTAGGTGATGTGGTGCTGCCATTACATCATATCCAGTTGGGAATCAAACTGCAGGTTTCATGTATGGTGTAAACATATTTGATTTTAGGGTAGGTATTTACAGGAAATCTCAACTGACTGGATGCTGAGGCGGGATATTGAGATAACAATGTTTTGTTGGCCCGGTATATTTTCCTTTATGTTTATATTCAGGTTACAGGCGACACATGATGAAATGTTCTTTTTAGTGTAGAGATACAGGTTGATAGAAAAACAAGTCATTAAGGTACCACAGTAGCTGCAGGAAGCTTATATTTGAAGAGACAAAAGGTGTTATTTTTAAATACATTTTGTGTTGAATTTCCAGAGTTAAGGGAAGTAGTAACCAATATAAAGGTTACTGGTTTAATGTTTATGTTTGTTTAATTATTTTTATGTAAGAAGTGAGGGTTGTATTCATTTTGTTACAATTGGTGCTCTTATAGCAGAAGAGCTATTTTTCCTCACTGATGTTATTTTAGTCATTAGTCCCAACAACTGAGCTAGTATGGTTTATACTTTTGTGTTGAGATTATTGGTATTTGGAAAAGACTGATGCTTGGTGATGTAATCTACACTGGTTCACATTGTAAGTGATGATTGAATAGAAAAAGACTATTTTGTTAAGTGGTACTCTTCAGGGATATAACCAGCAGTTTAGGTTTTGGGGGCAAGGTCTCCAAAGGTGACAAAAGTTGTTTTTTTTTTGTTGATGGTTGTGCTCTATGACCAGGGAATTGTTAGGGCATAGAAGTCTGATGTCATTTTGATGGCTGGTTACGTATAACTGTCATTGGTGTCTTGACTGATTGATGATTATGTTTTTGGATGTGGTGACATAGATTTGTTATGCCTTTGTCATTTTGATGGCGGTTTGTGTGTAAATTTAAATGAATCCTTGTTTCATTGATGATTATTTTTGGATGAGGTCACAGGTGGCTATATTTTTTTTTGGGCGTTGGTAATTTTGATGATGGTTTATGTGTAGATGTTAACTTGTAAAGAGATAGTTGGGGTAAGGGGATACGATAGTCCATTCCTTTTGACGGGACGTCAAAAAAGTAGGGGGTTGGATATGTCACAGCGCCAAACCAAGGCACTTAGTTTGGTCTGTGAAAACCGTACGGTCCTGGCCACGCCGGAAACGCCACTTTATCACAAAGACCGGAGGCCATTTTTCCTGGTAGCAGTCCTTTGTGCTGATGAGAGATGCGGGCAGCATGGCCGTCAGTTCAGTGCTGTTCTGTTGTTGTCAGGTGTGGGAACAATTCCCTGAGTTGATCTGCGTCAACTAATGTTGTGACAAAACTGAGCGGCTGACTAGTTAGTGTCAGCAGGCCTGGGTTCTTGGTGGGATAGTAAATTGTGTCACAACTCTTGTTTATGTCGCGTCTTGGGGTTTATGTTGTGTAACCTATGTTTTTGTAGTGCCTTATTGTCTGTGCAGTGTTGCTTGTGTCAAAGTTCTTTATAGTGTCAGTATAACCAGCCATTGTTTGGAGCACCTGTGTTGTGGTACTTGGTGTACCCTGTTGTCTTAAGTGCTGTTGATTGGTTAGGGGTTACCCACTGTGGTGATTTGGTATATACAGTTGTCTATTGTATCTGTTATTGACATGCCATGTGCTGTTAGAAGAAATAAATAAAGAGCTTGTTTATTTGTCCTTGATTTGTTTGTTTAGTCTCTTTTAGTTTTTACTTTTTACAGTCACTATTTCTACCACAAACTAACACCTTAATTCATCGCTTGGGCTCAAACATGGTGTTTCCTGTGTGAACATCTATAAAATAGTTTCTGCCTCTGTCTGAGATCTCGTATATCTTCTTATCTAATTACTATCTTCTTTTTTTGTCAGTTGAGGCGGTGTGAGGTTCTTTGTCTTTTCACTATTTTTCTTCTTTGGCCGTAACGAAGTCAGAACTACTCTTTACCTCTTAGCACCGTAGTGAAGGAAGCATCAGTCTTTATGATTGTCTCCCTTTGTCTTTTACCATCGACTACACTATCAACTCTTCATGACTGACTACAATACAACAGAAATCGATCAGTTGCTTATTGGGAATACTTTATTTCACACTGCTTACTTCTCACAACAATAATACTAATACAATGATATGTTGATATTGTAAACCAGATGCGAAATGAATCCTTTTCGAAGTGAGGAAAGGCAAACAGACGGCGTACAGTTTAGTATGAAATTAGCAGTGTACACTCAAGTTCTTCTGTTGAATTTTGAAATTCTGTTGAATTTTGAAGATCTGCGGCTGCCAGCCAGGGCATGGAAGGTCAAACTGATTGGGGAAGGTGCAGACGATACTGGTGGTGTCTTCCATGACACAATTACAGAAATGTGCATGGAACTAGAATCAGGAACTGTGCCACTTCTGATCCCTACACCCAATGCCAAGAATGGGTCCAGCAATAATCGTGACAGGTATCTTCTTAATCCTGCCCTGTCAGCTGATGACAATGTGGTACAGTTTAAGTTCCTAGGTATTCTGTTTGGTGTGGCCATTCGCACAAGAAAGCCTTTGTTCTTACATCTGGCCACTTGTATCTGGAAACTCATAGCCGGCATGCCTCTGAAAGTGGATGATTTGGAGGAGGTTGACCATCTGTACATCCAGAGCTTGAGAGGCATCAGAGACATTCATGAGAGTGGAATCAATGAGACCAATTTCCATGAGGTGTCACTGATCAGGGAAGGCATGTCAGGAATCATACCTGTACCTCTGCTGACCTTACTGACAGCGCCTGCCCTAGAACAGCTGGTCTGTGGTACAGATGAGGTCAATGTGGAAGTCCTACAGAAAATTGCCAGGTACCGAGGCATTGATGAGAACTACATATAGTCAGTGATTCTGGGCCGTGCTGGAGTCTTTCACAAATGAGGAACGCATCCAGTTTGTGAGGTTTATCTCTGGAATAACACGGTTGCCTAGCAACCCAGCAGATATCACTCAGAGATTCCAGATTATGACGTCTGATAGGGGACGGGACAGTCTGCCCACATCACAGACATGTTGTTTCCAGCTGTGGCTTACCGCGTACAGCAGCCAGGCAACAATGGCCAGTAAACTGCGCTACGCCATCAACCACTGCCGCTCCATCGACATGGACAACTACATGCAGGTCAGGAACACAGAGACAAGTCCAGATTCTGATGATGATATTGTCTAGTATACAGACCAGGCTCTAGCTGTGACTTTGTTGGGTATCAGAGACCGGGTTCTAATGATGACTTGGTGTAATATTACAGTTACAATGGACATGCGGGAGTCGAGGGAAATGAACGAGCTGACAAACTGGCTGGCTCTGCACCCCCTGTAGATGGCCAGCCCATGGATCGTGCCGATGTTATTAACGTCCTTAAAGATATGGCGAGAACAGAGGACTTTGACGTCAATGATTCCACATCGCTGTCCAGGATGAAAGACCTGGGAGTAAGAATCGGCACAGCCAGACGCGAGAGGTACATCGGGAAAACAAAGCGCCTCGTCAACCAACACAGAACTGGCACTATTAGCCACCGGACGCTGATGCATATGCTGGGGGGAGGATCTGAGCACCTATGGACATGTCCGGAGTGCAACGAAGATACCCCAACTGATAACTGATAACTGATAACTGAATATTACAGACTGGGACCTCTAAATAACATGGTGTAATATCAGAGACAAGGTTTTCTGTATGTCACAGTGTTATGTCAGAAACTAGGTACTGTATATAACATTGTGTAATATCAGAAACTAGATTCTGTATATACAACATTGTGTAATATCATAGATTAGGTTCTGTATATATAACATTGGGTAATATCAGAGACTAGGTCCAATATATACAACACTGTGAAATATCAGAGATTGATTTCTGTATACAACATTGTGTAATATCAAAGACTAGGTTCTATATATACAACATTGTGTAATATCAGAGACTGATTTCTGTATACAACATTGTGTAATATCAGAGACTAGGTTCTATATATACAACATTGTGTAATATCAGAGACTGATTTCTGTGTACAATATTGTGTAATATCAGAGACAAGGTTCTGTATATAAAATGTTTTGCATATCCTTTACAGGACATCGCTGTCAACATCAGCATCTTTCAGCTGATTATTGATTTCTTGGCAAGATTACGCTCAGCAGTTTGCCATTGCTTTCTGAGCGGCCGGCTCATTATCCCGCAAGTCACCAATGAGGCGAGAACCGCTACCAATTCTCGCACGCTGCCAAGCATCCTTAAATATGTTGTTCCTTCTGTTATTGAGTATTTATCTAGTCATCGTTCAAGTATAGTCTTCAAAACATCTCCCATGCCCTCCGTGAGTATTTAAAATATTGGCGCTCTCACTTGAAACCGTCAGATCTGCTCACTCGGGCCTCGGTCCCCAGCAACTCCCGGACACAATGGCGGGGCTAGAAGGGTTCAGGGGCAGCGACCCTACGTACCCTATTTTGAAAAGCATTGCCGAGTTCACCTGTGCCATAAAAGTAAACCCGGGAGCCATTTGTATACATGTCATGTGGCATTGTTTTATATACTAGCTCTCTGGCTCTCTAGGGAACCCGGTTATGCCAATGCTCGAAAAGTAGATCCTTGCTATTCCTAGTAAAAGTATTTGAACGATGCCCACTAATGCCACATCTGTCCACTTTGCACTTTACACAACATGGACTGGGTGGCAGTAATTGCTCAAAGTCGCAGTAATCAAATCTACCTCCATCTTGATACTTAGTGCCACCTGACATAAGGACTCTTTCTGGAACATTCTCTTTTACCTGGTGTCGTGGCTCTACATTATTGTCCTCCAATTATTTACAACGGGCATGAATTCATATTGCATTATTGTGCACAGTAATATAATTACAAGAAACAAAATGGCCTGACTGCTAAATATCAATCAATCATGTGCCATGCCGGAAAGCGTGGGCCGTCATGACTCGCCATTTCACTCGATCACCAGAGTCGTGGATCAGCTCAGTGTTCCTGTCTCGTCCATGCCATGTGGCCAAGCCATCCAGGTATTTTCCTCTCGGTCTTCCTCTTGGTTTGTTTCCTTCGATCTTGCCAGTTGTCACTAAGTTCTCCAATCCATTTCTTTTCATAACATGTCCAAAAAATGTTGACTGTCTACGTCTAATTTCTCTAATCAGTTTACGATGTGCATTTGTCTCCTGTAGTACTTGATCATTGGTTTTTCTGTCTGTCCATGGTATTCTTTGCATTTTCCTCAGAAACCACATTTCTGCAGCCATCAGATGCTTTTCAGCTTGACTGCTCATTGTCCACGTTTCACATCCATACAAAATAACAGGCTCTATGTATCCCCTCAACACTTTTTCTCGTTTTAATTGACATCTTTTTATTGGTCAGAATGTTTTTCATCTTGCTAAAGGCTACTTTCGCCATGGCGATTCTTGTTCTAATCTCTTCAAGGCATCTCCCATCAGATATTATGACTGTTCCAAGATAATTGTACCGATTCACTTGTTGAAGAATATTTCCATTTACTTGTATATTACATTGTGGTTCTTCCTTCCTAGTGACGACCATAACCTGAGTCTTTTTACAATTTAATTCTAACCCCAGTTGCTCACTGTGTACAACAACCGTATCTACTAATTGTTGCAGGTCCTGCGCATTGTCTGCAATTAATTCTGTATCATCTGCATATCTAATTTTATTGATGTTTCGTCCTCCAATGCTGATTCCATTTATATCCTCTACATTTCTGAAAATATGTTAACTGTATAGGGAAAAAAGATCTGGAGACATCACACACCCCTGCCTAACACCTCTCTTAATTGGCTGATACTGTCCCACTAATTACAAGAAACAAAATGGCCTGACTGCTAAATATCAATCAATCATGTGCCATGCCGGAAAGCGTGCGCCGTCATGACTCGCCATTTCACTCGATCACCAGAGTCGTGGATCAGCTCAGTGTTCTTGTCTCGTCCATGCTATGTGGCCAAGCCATCCAGGTATTTTCCTCTCGGTCTTCCTCTTGGTTTGTTCCCTTCGATCTTGCCAGTTGTCACTAAGTTCTCCAATCCATTTCTTCTCATAACATGTCCAAAAAATGTTGACTGTCTACGTCTAATTTCTCTAATCAATTTACGATTTTCATTTGTCTCCTGTAGTACTTGGTCATTGGTTTTTCTATCTGTCCGTGGTATTCTTTGCATTTTCCTCAGAAACCACATTTCTGCAGCCATCAGATGTTTTTCAGCTAAATATCCTATGTGCAAAATATATGTAATATGTTGTGTTCTTTTCCTGTCTCTATAGTTTAGGCCTATTTATATATATACCGTCTCTTGTCTGTTGATTTATTCAGATCGTCATTGTAATCCCAACCCCAACTGGTAAAAATCAGTTGCTCAGATGAATTTAGCCAATATCATGAAGTGAATTAATAATTAAAGGTACAGTTAGCGCATAATTACTTTTTCAGCCGCAAGTGGGGTGAGTTGAGTTGAGTTGAGTTAAGAACCGACATCACTGCACTCGGGACATTCCCATACGTGCTCCGTCCCCTCGTTCAACAGCCAGCGAAGAGTCATACTACTAATCGTTCAGACCGCTATCTGATTAAAAGTTCTCCTGGTCTTCCCTCTCAGTTTTGATATTCTTCCAGAACCCCTGCCGATCACCCGCAAGTGAAATATACGGAATGCTCTTTCCTGTTTTAGACTTCAGATCATAGAAAACTCCTGTTATAATAAAATAAACACACACAAAATCACTTTAAAAGTACAATTTCTATATCATCATCATCATCAAGTGCCCTGCCAGCTGGCGTAGGCGCTCATGGCTCTCCATAGATCTCGGTCTTTGGTTTTCTGGATCAACTCTGCCGATGATATTCCTCCATGCCACCGTCTCAATTCGTCCAGCATTATTTCTCTTGGTCTGCCTCTGCCTCTCTTCCCCTCGATCTTTCCAGTTGTAGCGATGTTCTCCAATGACTCTCTTCTCATCACATGACCAAAGAAAGCTGTTTGTCTCTGTCTTATTGTTGTATATAGTGTTCGAGTTTCATTAGCCTCATTCAGGCAATCGTTGTTAATTTCTCTGGCAGTCCAAGGAATTCGCAATATTCGTCTCAAAAACCATATCTCTGTTGCTTATTAGTTCTTTCTAATTTGTTCATTTACATTCCAAGATTCATTGCCATACAGCAAAACTGGTTCTATATGACATTTCAGCACTCTCTTTCTTACATTCATTGATAGTGACTTATTGCATAAGATACTCTTCTTGTTCTGAAATGCGGATTTTGCTTGCCCTATTCTGCTGTTAATTTCTGTTGTACATCTTCCATCTGATGTTATAAATGTCCCTAGGTATTTAGAACTTTCCATTTGGTTAAGAATTTCCCCTTCTATATCTCTGTCACATTTTGGTGTCACCATTTTCTTTGATATCACCATTGTTACTGTTTTCTTGATATTCAAGGAGAGTCCTTTCTGTGCACTCTCTGTTACTACAATGTCCAACAATTGTTGAAGGTCTGTTGCATTTTCCGCCACCAATACTGTGTCATCTGCATGGCGTATATTATTTATATTATATCCTCCGATTAGTATTCTTGGCGTCTCTTTGATCTTTCTCATTATTACTTCCCTATAGAGGGAGAAGAGATCCGGTGACAAGACACACCCATTTATTTCCCATTTGAATTGCTGCTACTTGGTTTCAGTGAATACTCTTTATTCTTCTTCTTCTTCTTCTTCTTCTTCTTCTTCTTCGTTCATCCGGAGTTTTTTTTCCGGATGTGATTGCGTTGTGCCTGTTTACAGCAGAGCTGCATTCTTGCGCCGTTAGGCCGACACATCCGACTTCTGCGGGCATTTGTTGACCGGGTTAACCTTCCCGGATACTCTTTATTCTATATGCAATATACTTATAATTATTATATATTATTATAATATTATAATGTATACTCTGTAAATAATATTATAATATTAATATTATAATATACTCTATATATATATATATATATATATATATATATATATATATATATATATATATATATATATATATATATATATATATATATATATATATATATATATATATAATTTTTTTTATATCCATCCATCCATCATGTGCCATGCCGGAAAGCGTGGGCGGTCATGACTCGCCATTTCACTCGATCACCAGTCGTGGATCAGCTCAGTGTTCCTGTCTCGACCATGCCATGTGGCCAAGCCATCCAGGTATTTACTTCTCGGTCTTCTCCTTGGTCTCTTCCCTTCGATCTTGCCAGTTGTCACCAAGTTCTCCAATTCATTTCTTCTCATAACATGTCCAAAACATTTTGACTGTCAACGTCTAATTTCTCTAATCAATTTACGATTTTCATTTGTTTCCTGTAGTACTTGGTCATTGGTTTTTCTGTCTGTCCATGGAATTCTTTGCATTATCCTCAGAAACCACATTTCTACAGCCATCAGATGTTTTTCAGCTTGACTGCTCATTGTCCAAGTTTCACATCCATACAAAAGTACAGGCTCTATGTAGCACCTCAACACTCTTTTTCTCGTTTCAATTGACATCTTTTTATTGGTCAGTATGTTTTTCATCTTGCTAAAGGCTACTTTCGCCATGGCGATTCTTGTTCTAATCTCTTCAAGGCATCTCCTATCAGATGTTATGACTGTTCCGCGATAACTGTATCGATTCACTTGTTGAAGAATATTCCCATTTACTTGTATATTAAATTGTGGTGCTTCTTTCTTCCTAGTGACGACCATAATCTGTGTCTTTTTACAATTTAATTATAACCCCAGTTGTTCACTGTGTGCAACAACCGCATCCACTAATTGTTGCAGATCCTGCTCATTGTCTGCAGGTCAATACTGTATCATCTGCATATCTAATGTTATTGATGTTTCGTCCTCCAATGCTGATTCCATTTATATCTTCTACATTTCTGAAAATATTTTCACTGTATAGGGAAAAAAGATCTGGAGACATTACACATCCCTTCCTCACACCTCTCTTAATAGGCTGATGTATTCCTACTTCATTATCAATCCTTATGGCAGCTTGTTGTTTCCAATATATGTTTTTAATAAGTCTAATGCCTTTCCCATCAATTTTTAGGTCTGCAAGCATATCTGCCATGCTGACATGTTTTACTCTATCGAAAGCCTTTGTGTAGTCAATAAAGCAAAGATGTATATCTTTGTTTACTTCTATAGAACGTTCAATAACTAATCGCAGTATATACACAGCATTTACTGTACCCTTTCCTTCTACAAACCCACATCGTTCTTCCCCTATTTCAGGTTGTATTTTCTTTCTCACTCTTTGCATGATAACTCGTAGCAAAATCTTCGTGATGTGACTCATTATACTAATAATATATTATAATTATAATTATAATAATTACGCTAATTTCTATATGCAATTTTTGTTTAATGATATACAGACCATAAGAAAAAGTTATGTCTGAGCATATCTTTAAAAGAGATTGCTATATCTAAATCGAGTCAAACAGAGATATTCGTTTAATATTATGTATCTGGGGCACTTATGGGGATGATCGTGCTCCAAAAAATAAAACGCGATTCACAGCAAACTAAACTGAATCTAAAGTGTACTAACGTGCATTACAAGGTTAACAATAGAGACAGAGATAGAAACGATGGGCAATAAACGGAATCTAAAGTGTGCAAACATTACAATTTTAACAACAGAGACAGACATAACGGACAGTAAAATGTTGAATCTCCCGACATACGATGATAATAATAGTTTATGTGGTAATTTATTTTTCTTCATGGTGTCGTCGTGGTCTAGTGTTTTGTGTATCTCAGTACATTTCATGACAGTCTGCAGGATTTTCACATTACTGAGGCAACCATACAATATCTTTTACCAAACCATTAAATTAGCAATACGCTAATTCGAACATCACACATTTCTCCTGTCGTTTCCCCCGATAATTGTTACTTTAAAATAATAAGTGCCTGAATAAACAAAGAAGTTAAAGTAACAATCGAGTTTCAATGACTTACATTAACTATTGTCTGGGATTGAAGAATTAAACGTAATAATCAGGACACATGCAACCATTCATAACAATTCTTCAAAAGGCTTGGTGTGAGTTGGGTGCAAGCCAATGAGTCATTGGCAGATGAAAAGCAGCAGAATATTAATATACAGTGGGTTAACACAGTCAGTGGCTGGAACAGGAGTTCAAGAATACTCAGTAACATCTACTCTTTAACCAGAAGAACCGCACGCAACATGCAAAGTAAATGTCAAACCTAGTATACGTTGTGTAAATAGTTAAAACATGGTGATTAAAATGATTATAAAAATTTGTGTATATACATATAAAAATAAAGGCGTTTCGCTTCATCTAATAAGGTCGCCGTGTGTGTGATTGTTACATTATTAAGCAACGACCCTTTTCATTAGTGTCTGATGTTTTCGGCGACTGATTAACATCAGATTGACTTTGCGAAGACTGATTGTTGTTTCTTTCCTGGAGCTCTTCTGTAAATGACTTGATAAGGAGGCTGAGGCCTCGGTAGTCTTGTCGCATATTTTTCCGCATGTTTTCTATATACTCTGTAAACTGAGCAATCTTAACGGCATCCAGGGGCGAAGAGCCATTGTGGGAATCCGTCGTGAAAGGAGTAAATTCTTCATTTGCCGAACTTGTCAAATGTGAATCAGAGTGCTGTCTCTCTGTCCTGCCGTCGGCCTTGTCAGTGTTCTTCAACATTCTGTCAGAGCCAGGAGGAAACCTCCCCCGGTGACCGACTTGTGTGGTCGTCATTCTAGTCTTCACTGGCTTAGCATTCTTGGCACTAGTTTCATCCCGGGAAATCATGTCTTCGTTTTCATCTCTCCATGAAAGTCGGTTCAAGTGCTGGCTGTAGCCCTCTGAGCTGTTAAGGTAATCCTGAGAATTATGCCTGACTCTTTTATCCTGGTGGTCTCTCTCTGAATATTGATCACTATGCCTTTTGAGGACATCACTAGGTGGGGATGCCAGGTACTGTTTTTGAGGATCGATGGCCGTTGATGCACACGCACACGTTTGCTGACGTCTTCCTGGGTCTTCCTTACGGCAGACAACTGAATGAATATTGTCATGGTTACAGACATCGATGTCTTCGTTATCGAATCTCCAGCTGGGACCAGGCAGAAGCGGTTGGGCTTCCATGCCTCGTCCTTGTCCGTATAAAAGTTTTCCAGCCTTAGAACTTTTCGTTAAGCAGGACGGCTGTAAAGCGTCTTTTTCGAAGCTAGCAGCGTGCTGCAGTGCACTCTGTCTGTCACAGATTAACGGAATTTGCATCACATCTTCCATATCATAGCCATAAGTATGTCGATTATCTTGTTCAGTAGGCATCCTTAACGTTGCAGAGCCCTGTTGAAGAGCAACAATGAGGTAGTGAGCGCAGTGCTTTCAAATATGTCTATTGCGTTAAAAAAAAAGAGTCGCTTAAAAGTCGACATGGTCGACTTCATTGCACCGGATTTTATCCCATATGGCTCGGTCTCTTTCCGCAGTGCGGACAGTGTCGCACAAAGCACAAACTCCGTAGCTCTAGCGACGACCCACAGGAGTCTCCGAAAAATTTCACTCGTAAACCGAAGGACGTGGCCCGGAATCGAACCCACAACTTTCGGAGCCCGAATCAAACGACTTGACCACTTCGCCACGGAGATTCCTGACTATACATGAGTGCACACAGTCTATTTCTACTGCGTGCACACAGTCAACTTTATCGCGTGGTGGTGGTAGTGGTGGTGGTAGTAGCGGTGGTAGTAGTAGTCGTAGTAGTAGTAGTAGTAGTAGTAGTAGTAGTAGTAGTAGTAGTAGTAGTAGTAGTAGTAGTAGTAGTAGTAGTAGTAGTAGTAGTAGTAGTAGTAGTAGTAGTAGTTGTTGTTGTTGTTGTTGTTGTTGTTGTTGTTGTTGTTGTTGTTTGTGTTGCAATAGCAGTAGTACGACACGAAGGGAAGAATGTTTGTTGCCTTACTTGTCCAATTCGAACCTTTTAATAATTAAGACAGCTCACTCTCTAGCTTACCCTCTCTGTCTCCCTCCCCCCCCCCTCTCTCTCTCTATCTCTCTGCCTCTCTCTCTCTCTCTCTCTCTCTGCCTCTCTGCCTCTCTATCTATCTATCTATCTATCTATCCTATCTATCCTATCTATCTATCTATCTATCTATCTTTCTATCTGCCTGCCTGCCTGTCTGCCTGCCTGCCTGCCTGCCTGCCTGCCTGCCTGCCTGCCTGTCTGTCTGTCTGTCTGTCTTTCACTTTATCTCACTCACATACGCACGCATATGTCCACAAACACACACTATCATACATAATATTGCAATGTAATTACCTCGGGCGGTTCGTCAGACACGAAAATGCCAGATTTGGGAGCCTGAACATCAGTACTGTTTTAGAAATAAAACAATGGAGAAAATGAGTTTATGAGTGACATACAACAGTCATTTTATGAGCTGCTATTTAAAAAAAAATAAAGACCAATAGCAGGATCTAGATGTTGGGAAGTTCAAGTGTTGGGACCATAGCCTGAGTGCACGGAGGAATAGGTGGCCATTCTTTCCCTCCCATAGAGAACGTTGAGAGTTGACATCGATCCCTAGTCCGACCGCCCTCATGCTATTTTCAGCATAGTGTCTAAGCCAATATACCAATGTGCCGCTAAAAACAAGTCCCTTAGCAGTAATATGATGCGAAGTGTTAGAACCATCACATTCTGTAAGGCTGAGAAGTGTTAGAAACATCACATTCTGAAAGCTTGAGTGCACGCAGAATAGATGACCATTCTTCCTCTCTCACACAGTGAACGTCGAGAGCTGACATCGACATCTCGGCCGACCGTGCTCATGAAATTGTCCGCGTAACGCAGCCGCTATATAGTTGCAATACAATAGCATGAACAACGCTTGTTTGTGTTAGTGTCTTCGTGTATGAATGTTTGTAAATGCTATCCAGGCAAAAATGTGCATCTCTTCCGTAAAATCTTAATTCTTTGCACAGGGATACCTCCATGAGTGCTCTGGTCTCCTCCAGAAGATGGCACAAGGAGATTCTCAACACAATGCACGTAGCATCGGCGAAATTTTAAATGTGTGCATTCTAGCATCACAAATGCTATAAACATTCTCTGGGTCTGTAGGATATCACATTTTTGTTAACTATTTTAACCTCAGCAGGTCGGCATCTGTAAACCCAGTGTCAAATGACGAGATGCAGCGAAAAATGCGTGTAAAATTGGTCAGATATTGAAACCATACATCAAGTGCTGATCCGTCTTTAAAGAATATTCGTCTAGCACCATATTTCCCACGTGCCTTATTGTGTGTAAAAGGGCCCTTTGTTTGCTTTCACTTTATCTCAGCTTTATCAAGCTTTCATGACTTTTAAAATACACGAACCCAGTGTCAAATGACGAGATGCAGCGAGAAATGCGTGCACAATTGTGCAACCATTTTTTAAAATTGGCTTCAGAAACTCAAAGCACACCGATTGTTCTTTTGTTTTTATCTTTACACTTGTTCATGATTGGCTGGATTTTGTAGCTAAAGATCTGCAGGTAAATACATACATGCATGCGCATGCGCGCACACGCACGCACGCACACACACACACACACACACACACACACACACACACACACACACGCACGCAACAGTAATTATTCTACAGTTCTACAGCAGGATATATCAAGTGACAAATTTAACGCACGAAACAAATTATTTCCAAATGTGTTCATTCACAGATAACATTTATCAGTTAGTTTGCAATTATCTCTATAACAGACTATAATAGTGTGTATGTATGTGTATGCGGGTGTGTATGCGGGTGTGTGCGCGTGCGTGCGTGCGAGCGGTGTGTGTGTGTGTTTGTGTGTGTGTGGCACCATGCCAACTGGTGTTAACGATCATGTTTCTCCATATCTTGTGATCTCCAACAGCATGATCAATTTGTATAGAACAATGTTCGTTCCTTTAGGGAAAAAAAAACATACTAACAGGCTTCTCTCGATATCTTCATTTATTTCTCTGTCCATACATTATTCTAGTTGTTACTACATATTCCATTTTTGTTTCTTCTCACAATGTGGTCAAACAATGAAGACTGTCTAGTTCTCATGCTTGTGGTTAAGTTGCTTTTGTGTCTTAGCCTCTCTTTCAACAAAACATCTTATCTATCCCATGAATTGTTAGCGTTCTACTGTAAAACAATATTTCTGGGGCCTAAAGTCAGTTTTGGCTTGTTTATTAAATATCCAAGATTCACAGCCATATATTAAAAAGGTGTCGTATATAGCATGCAATAATTTTTTTTAATCTCCTCTGACGGGAATTTATTGCATTGGATATAAATTTTATAAAATGCAGCTTTTTCTTGTCCAATTCTATTCTCTATGTCTTCATCTTTCATGTCATGGTGACCACCAGTAGTCATGGGTGGACCCCCTCGAGGCAGGGGTCCCGGCACTATCACCACCTGATGGGACTTCGCGAGATTAACACCATAACGATTAATTTTCATCTGTGGATGATAAAGTTACGTTGCACTGCTTTGTCTAGCCTGTGGCTCAGTACATCCGATTTCGACAAGCATTTTGTTAATGACCTTTCAGTCCTGGCAACCAATATGTTTACACCTAGTTATATCCACGGTTAGCGTTAACGCGGGTCAACTGACAGTTAAGTGTGCAATCTACCTGTGAGAATCGCTGTGGCTGGATATGTTATATCCACGGTTAGCGTTAACGCGGGTCAACTGACAGTTAAGTATGCAATCTACCTGTGAGAATCGCTGTGGCTGGATATGTTATATCCACGGTTAGCCTTAACACAGGTCAACTGACAGTTAAGTATGCAATCTACCTGTGAGAATCGCTGTGGCTGGATATGTTATATCCACGGTTAGCGTTAACACAGGTCAACTGACAGTTAAGTGTGCAATCTACCTGTGAGAATCGCTGTGGCTGGATATGTTATATCCACGGTTAGCGTTAACGCGGGTCAACTGACAGTTAAGTGTGCAATCTACCTGTGAGAATCGCTGTGGCTGGATATGTTATATCCACGGTTAGCGTTAACGCGGGTCAACTGACAGTTAAGTATGCAATCTACCTGTGAGAATCGCTGTGGCTGGATATGTTATATCCACGGTTAGCCTTAACACAGGTCAACTGACAGTTAAGTATGCAATCTACCTGTGAGAATTGCTGTGGCTGGATATGTTATATCCACGGTTAGCCTTAACACAGGTCAACTGACAGTTAAGTATGCAATCTACCTGTGAGAATCGCTGTGGCTGGATATGTTATATCCACGGTTAGCGTTAACACAGGTCAACTGACAGTTAAGTGTGCAATCTACCTGTGAGAATCGCTGTGGCTGGATATGTTATATCCACGGTTAGCGTTAATGCGGGTCAACTGACAGTTAAGTATGCAATCTACCTGTGAGAATCGCTGTGGCTGGATATGTTATATCCACGGTTAGCCTTAACACAGGTCAACTGACAGTTAAGTATGCAATCTACCTGTGAGAATCGCTGTGGCTGGATATGTTATATCCACGGTTAGCCTTAACACAGGTCAACTGACAGTTAAGTATGCAATCTACCTGTGAGAATCGCTGTGGCTGGATATGTTATATCCACGGTTAGCGTTAACACAGGTCAACTGACAGTTAAGTATGCAATCTACCTGTGAGAATCGCTGTGGCTGGATATGTTATATCCATGGTTAGCGTTAACACAGGTCAACTGACAGTTAAGTGTGCAATCTACTTGTGAGAATCGCTGTGGCTGGATATGTTATATGCACGGTTAGCGTTAACACGGATCAACTGACAGTTAAGTGTGCAATCTACCTGTGAGAATCGCTGTGGCTGGATATGTTATACCGGTTGACATTCACATCTCTGACATCTGTCCAGCTTCTCGAGAGGACGTTCAGATCTGGCGAGTTCTCCGTTTGAGTGTCTGTAGTCTTGACTTGGGTTTTTTTCACTGGCTTTTTGGCGGCGTCGCTTATCATCTTGACTTTAGTGTTGGCCAGCAGTTTCTGAGAATTATTGTGTGCACTAGCAATATTACTTATATTTATCTCATTACATGTTTTGTTTTACTCGTTTCATAATTTTGTAGCAAGCTATATGACGTGGCACTAAATATTTTCTAAGGTGCGTTATATCTGTGAAGTCAGAAAATGTATTATTTTACAAATAATATAGGAGGAGTGTTTATAAGACCCTCCGCCACCCCATCCCCATCCCAGGTAGCTAGTATTCTTGAAAGATTGTGAATTCCAGAGCATTGGTTGATGTTATACTATATTGTATACTACGGAAACTGCGGTAGCGTGGTGGTTAGTGTGCTTGACTGTCCGCCAGATGGTCATGGGTTCGAATTCGGACTGAAGCGGTATTGTAACATATTCACAGGGGCTTAACAAACACTACAAACTCGACAGGTTCGACTTCATTGCACCGGGTTTTATCACATATGGTCCAGTCTCTTTCGGGAGCGCGGAAAGCGTCGCACAAAGCACGAACTCCGTAGCTCCAGCGACGACCCTCAGGAATCTCCGAAAAATGAACTCGTGAACCGAAGGACGCGACCCGGAATCGAACCCACAGCCTTCGGAGTCCGAGTCAGACGGCTTGACCACTTCGTCACGGAAACTCCCGGGAGAGATTCACAGGGGCGTCCAGGTCTACTCAGACTAAACTGGATACTACGCTACAGTTAACTAGACTAGACTAGACTAGACTAGACTACACTACACTAGACTAGACTAGACTAGACGACTAGACTAGACTAGACTAGACTAGACTAGACTAGACTAGACTAGACTAGACTAGACTAGACTAGACTAGACTAGACTAGACTAGACTAGACTAGACTAGACTAAAGAAAAATCTCGTAAAATACCTTGCATGTATTAAAATCCACACAAATTACTATAACACTTTAAAGTATATCTCATAGGGCCGCACTCCGTGGCGAAGGGCTTACGGACGCGATTCGTAATCCCGTATACCCGCGTTCGAAACACAGCTGGGTGCGATTTGGCAGCAGACCGCGTTGCTTTGGTTTCGCGTTGGTATCGGTGCCGGTCGTCCAGAAAGCAATGGTAGAACGTAATACTGAACGTAAACTTGCCAAGAGATCACAGTGGCAGAAATGCTGGTGTTGACTGCGATGTCCTAAAAATAATGATATGCAAAATTTTAAAAAATCTCACAGGAAAGTCGCGGCAGCATGGTGGCTAGAACGCCTGAGCCATGTGAGATACAACCCGCTGCAACGAAGATGACCCTTTTGCCTTTAACCCTCCAGCCTTGTGGCCATGGCTTCCGGGGGTTTACTTACAGCGGTGACCGTCCGCCGGATCTAAATGTTGTCTCTGGTGGGCACTAGGCGAGAGTCAGTTGACAATGAAATATCCCAAAGCCACGGTAGCCACGTGATCAACTTACGTGTAAATCTCAACGTGTCGGTATATGATGTGCTGAATCGTAACATGTTTATATCCTAGCATATCTCTCAGCAGATGCAAAGTTCCCACACCAGTTTAACACACCCCGCTGATTTCTGGGCGTGGAAAGGGATAGTAAAGTTCTGCGACACAGTCCCAGGGCAGATGGTTGTTTGGTACCGGGTTTGTAGGAGTCTCTTCACCAACCTCACTGCGATAGGCGCCAGCCCTACATCAGACTCAATGAGTTAATACTCGGTCTCCCGGTTAATTCACCAACCATCCAACCAGCCAGCTGTTTGTCGTGCGCTGCCTAGAGGTCGACTTGCTATATCACCATACAATTTTGATTCGCTGTTTTCGATCAAATATATTGCTGACAATGACTACAGAAAGATAATAAAAAGAGGAGATGAATACACTGTACTAATCAAGCAGCTCAGAGATTGAATAAATTGCATTAATAAAACACCTGACGTGTTTTGCAAATTATATTCTTCCTCTTCTTCTTTCGTTCCCGTGAAACAAAGTGTTTATATCTCCAATGTTGTTACTTGAATAAGCTTCACTGTTTTTCTTAGTTTATTTCTGCATCCCGCAAAGTTTTGTTTCCACTGTTGAAACAACAAGCCAAAGGCCTTCTTTAGGCCAAAAGTGTGCATAGAAAAGTCGTATTTGCGTATGTGATCTACTATTTGGCGCGCCAATCCACAGTGGATAGTGGACGGACATGGTCAGTCTTCGGACTGACCAACCTAATGATGATGATGATGATGGCGATGATGATGATGATGATGATGATGATGATGATGATGATGGGGATGATGATGATGATGGGGATGGTGGTGGTGGTGGTGGTGGTGGTGGTGATGATGATGGTGATGATGATGATGATGATGATGATGATGATGACTGTTGTAATTACAACTGCCAGTGTTAAAGCATTGTTGTCATCGCTGACTCACTTGTTTCTCTTCAGAGCTGACCATCAAGCTCAACATCATTCCAGTCTTGGGCAATGTTAACCCAACTTGCTCCATGGCTGCTTGCGTCGTGTCCGTTTGTCTGTGCTGCACATCACCATCAATTTCCATGGCCGTTTCTTTCGCAGAACTTTTACCGCTTCTCGTTGTCTTCCCGTTTGAGTTCACATTTAACCACACCAGACTCTGGAACCTGCCCACACTGGTGCTCTGTATTAGCAATAACGAAGAAGAATAGCGCACAATTTATTACCTGGCACACGTGACTGTATCTAGTCATGCACACGCTATAGAAAAAAGGATAATGATGATTTATATTAAAGTAACTAAAATAATTAGTTATTTTAGTAAATGTGCTTTTGCAAAGAAGTTTTCAGTGTGTTGTTTACTACAAATAACCAAAATAGCTGAGATATGCAAAGGAATAAAGCATAATTATGTAAGCGAATCAAAATACTACATTATTGTGTGTTGAACGAGATACGGAGAAGTCTGCCAGGCAACACAGTGTGCAATATATCTCGTTAACTACACAATTCAGTCAACCATAAACAAGCTTACAGTCGGCTTGCAGGAGAATCCCATCTAACCACGAAACAAATTATTCTTATTTATTATGCCATATTCCAGCAAGCTAGTATTTTAAGTTGTTTTCCATTAGAATCAGTACATAAAAATGTTTTGGCTTATTTCTTTTTACATAGTAAGGGTGTCAACCATTCCGAGAGCAAAACCTCCGAGAGATTTTCTGTCAGGGTTTTCTCCCTTACTTAACCATTGCTTCTTACAAGGACACTCACAAGAGTTGTGTGCCAATTTCACCCATTACTGAGGTTCAGGTGCGTGTGTTGTATACGTATTCATCTCTTGATTATTGTCCACCAACCTGTAAGTTACCGTCCAATTGCATGCTCCCCTTCCACCTATTACTCTAACACACACTTTAAGAAAACCTTCGTGTATGGCCTAATTTCCTTAGTTGTCGTCAGTACCCGTTCTGTTATGTTAGTCACAGATAATTTACAGCCCATCTCAATGAAGCTTCGCGCGATTTGGCAGCAGATCGCGTTGCGTTAGGTTTTTTTACGAATTGATATGAGTGTTTGGTCGTTCTGAAAGCAATGGCAAACTACTGAAGGTAAACTTGCCAATAGATCACAACAGCAAAATAGATCACAACAGCAAACAATGCTGGTGTTGACTGCAACGTCCTATAAAGTATATGCAACTAACGTTTTTAACGTCAATGGGAATCGGGTAAAGTTAAATATAATATTAGATTTCTAGCGTAACCCATGACACCAGGGGTATTCTTATCATTGTTCAGTATAGGTATACTTTGCAGGGGTAAAATCAACATCATCAAGTGCCCTGCCAGCTGGCGTAGGCGTTCATGGCTCTCCACAGATCTCAGTCTTTGGTGTTCTGAATCAACTCTGTTGATGATATTCCTCCAAGCCACCGTCTCAATCCGTCCAGCATCATTTCTCTTGGTCTGCCTCTGCCTCTCTTCCCCTCGATCTTTCCAGTTATCACGATGTTCTCCAATGCCTCTCTTCTCATCACATGACCAACGAAATCTGTTTGTCTCTTTCTTATTGTTGTATATAGTGTTCTAGTTTCATTAGCCTCTTTCAGGCAATCGTTGTTAGTTACTCTGGCAGTCCAAGGAATTCGCAACATTCGTCTTAAAAACCACATCTCTGTTGCTTCCAAGTTCTTCCTAATTTGTTCATTTACATTCAAAGATACGCTGCCATACAGCAAAAAAATTTTAAAAGGGGTAAAATATTATATAATAATATTGCGTGATTTTTTTAATGTTTATGCAAAACAAAACGGTGCATAAATATCATCCATAGGTACCGAAACTTACTAGTATATATGTATGTATGGAGTGCATTCACCTTGCTTTCTTATTTGCCAGTTCGTCAATTATTATTATTATTATTATTATTATTATTATTATTATTATTTCTTATATATGTCGAGTTTTTGTAATAGATTTGCTCATCTGCAATTCACTGCTCAAATCTATTCCATTATCAGATCGTTGAAGAGCTAAGATCATCAGTATCTTTATAACGTTTGCTTTATTTGTTAATTAGAAGGTGAACATCTAAATCAAAAGAAGATTTTACAATTTCCTGTTCAGTCATTTCTCAAATTTAAGAACGAAATTTAAACGCACTGTTACATTTTGAAGACTTTTCTGAATGGCGTTTAAGGTGATGACAATAATCGTTGGATAAACAATACTTTTGAATTTGTGATAGGTTCATGAAGATTTTTACAACCAAAGAGGCAGACAAACTGTAGTCCTACGTCTTACAACTGGAAGTTCTGTCTCTACATTTACCTCTGCTTCTTATTCCCTAATGTGTTTACTCAATGCCTCATGACCAACAGGCTTCTTAGCAGCAAGCAGATGGTGATTGATGTACTTCATCCAGGCAGAGCCACTCTTCCCAAAACAGAAATCAGAGAAAAGCTTACAAAGATGTACAAAGTCATACGAGATGTCTTTTGCTTTGAGTTCAAGACAAACTTTGGCGGTGGTAACTCTATTGGATTTGTCTTGGTTTATGACACCTTGGACAAGGCCAAGAAATTTGAGCCTAAATACAGACCAGCACGACATGGATTGCTAGACATAAAGAGAGCATGCAGAAAACAGAGGAAGGCAGAAGAAAGTGAGAGGTACCCCAAAGACCAAAGTTGGTGCTGGCAAGGAGAAGAAATAATCTGCCCTTCTATTACATCAAGTTATGCTGTATTATTTTTGACAGAGTTGGTTGGCTGGTTGTGTTGGTTGGGTAGGTGGGTGGGTGGTTGGTTGGTTGGGTAGGTGGGTGGTTAGTCGCGGTTCGAACTTCACGACAACGGGTCGTCCCCATTATGCGCCGTTCCTGTGCAAGTGAATATCACACGAAATGCTCCTCACTGCCCTATGTGAAAAGTGGAATCGAATTTCTAATTGAATTGGGGGGGGGGGGGGGGAGAGAGAAATGATTCATCATATCTGACTGTATTAAAAAATGTGACTTGCTCACTCGAAACATTAAAAGGTTAATTTGTTTTACTGCGGGAACTGCAATATTTTATTCACAACAATTTTGACAGAATATCGTACATAATGAGTGATATTTACGAGGGTCGTTCAGAAAGTAATGCACTACATCGTTTTTCTCAGCTAATAATGATAGAAGCATGCAATTTTGCACACTTCAAATACGTCATGTGCTAATTGTAAGTACTAAATTGTAACTAAACCGGCCAAATAATATGGCTGCCCTAAACCGTTGAAATGGAGCCTGTTGGCAAATTGCGTTGTAAGCAGCAAATTGTGATAGAATTTTTCGTTGCAGAGAAGGAAACTGTTGTGAACATTCACGAGCGTTTATGTCATGTGTATGGGAACTTTGCAGTCGATGGGAGTACAGACAGTCGCTGAGTTCAGAGAATCAAAGAATCAGGAGGTGGAGTTACGTGCCTGCTTGATCGGCCACGCTGTGGATGTCCTGCCACAGCCACCAGCGCAGAAATATTGACATTCGTTGAGAGTATTGTTCTTACATATAGGCGAATCACTACTCAACAATTGGCCTTACAGGTGTCAGTCAGCAATGGTAGGGCAAATGCATTTATTAAAACTCTCGGATTTTCTCAAGTTTGCGAAAGATATGTCTCCTCGATGTCTCACATGTGGTCACCGATTGCAAAGGAAAGCAATTTCTTCTGAATTGTTGGAGCATTTCAATGCTGATGGAGAGAACTTTTTGACTAAGATCGTTACAGGTGACAAAACCTGGGCACATCATTTTGTACCTCAGACAAAATGATGTGCCCCAGGTTTTGTCACCTATAACGTTTTCGCGCATGAATGCAGCAGACCTGTTTTTCCTTCACGACAATGCGCGTCCTCACACAAGTCTGAAAACACGGGAAGCAATCACCAAATTGGGTTGGAATGTACTACCTCATCCACCCTATAGTCCCGATTTGGCACCCTCTGATTTCATCTATTTAGTCCACTTAAAGATGCACTCCGTGGGACAAGGTTTGAAGATGATGAATGAGTGATTTGTGCAGCGAAGACATGGCTACATGATCAAGACAAAATTTGGTACGAGTAAGGAATACATGCACTTGTTTCGCGTTGGCATAAAGCCGTACAAGTTTATATGGATTCTGTTGAATAATGCCGTTGTTTACATGATATACCCATGTATATTGTGTATAAATGTCATGCTTTTTTAATACACAGCTCCTGAGAAAGACGATTGGGCGCATTACTTTCTGAACGCATTCGTATATTATAGTTGAGCATATGATGCTAGATCAGTGGTTCTCAACCGGTGGGGAATGGGGAATTTTATGGTTTCCAGGGTGGGGGGAATTAAGATTACTTTTTCAAGATCGCGTTAATACAAGAACCGATAACTTGATATTGCTTTTCCCTTCATACTTTACGGTTCTGTACGTCTGACCCCAGTCTCTGGACTGGGACGCGATGCTCCCCCCCCCCCCCAACCTCCCCCCTTTTTTCCCTCTCCCCGCTTATGATTTACAAATAGTTGTGGCAGATCTGGATTACCTTCTCAAAGTGTATAAATCTTACCCCAGAAGCCTCGCCCTCACTGATGTGACAGCCCTCACTAACGTCTGTAGCTGAGCTGTCCGAGTCGTAGTTACAGTAAATTACTGCTGTCCCGCTTTCGTCGCTGTTTTCGTAAACAAATAAACAAACATAATAAATAAAAGACAACAGGTTTTGTTATATTGTTATCTAGAAGAAGAAAAAAAGGATGTGGAAGGACATGTCTCATTCATTGCAGCAATTTAAAGTCAGTGTAATGCAACTGATAAATGATCCATACAACTAACAAACGTGCAATAAATTTAAATTGCACCGGGAAACAATGTTACATAAAGCTGAGAGAGAAAAACTACATACAGCAATGTGACAGATGCGGTGATGTGATGATGTTCAACACACACACACACACATACACACACACACACACACACACACATATATATATATATATATATATATATATATATATATATATATATATATATATATATATAGAGAGAGAGAGAGAGAGAGAGAGAGAGAGAGAGAGAGAGAGAGAGAGAGAGATCCTGACCAGTGCTACAGAGTTAACGCACTGTCAGTTAACTTTAGAAAGAGACATGACAGGTAAGGGACAACGCCTGTGTGAAATGTCTGTGTGCAATATCTGTGGACATTCAAGGTGATCCCTTATAAAATGTAATAAGACTATATTTTACGCAGCTAATTCCCAAAAAGGCATGCATGAATGATTTCGTAGAACTATTGATTTATGATTTAACCTGTAATCATACATGAATGATTTCGTAGAACTATTTATTAAGAGTTTCACATGAAGGCATACATGATTTTTTTTTTTTTTTGGCTCGCTCACTTTGACCTCAAGCGTAGTTCATACACACTACTTCTAGTAGTGCTGGACTGAATTTTGCGTGGTTCGTAGAACTATTGACTGATGATTTAGTACAGAAATATAAATGCGTGCATTTTCATTATGGTGTAAACTGATACATTAATATAACATAGATACGTTAATAAAACGGTGTCGCGGAATGATATCACATACACGGATACATAAATCAGAATAGCTGTTAACAATACTAACTGGTTTGTAAGCTCCACGACAGACGGGTGGCTTCTAACTGTCCGGTCTTCACCTCCTGGGATACTTTCATGGAGGTCCTCTTGATCAATACCACCTGTTGCTGCTGCAACAATAACACCTGCGGGGTCGGCAGTCCACGAGTCACCACTTCTTTTCAAACGTAAAGTAGCGCCATCCGAGAGGGTCCCTGTGACGCTCATTTGTGTTGTATGCTCTCTCCACCCCCAAACCTCGTTCCTAGCAAATTAACAGCCGATTGGGACGCGCGGAGGACCCAAAGTATCGGATACGTGAAACATCTAATAGATACGGAATAACACTTTCACGCCTGCAAATAGATAGATATTAGAGAACATGCTCAGCTAAATACACGAACTGAAACGTATAGGCAGCCCGTCGCAGGTTTCATGATCTCACTCACACACTTCGTTAATAAAACATTTAAGAGTGAAGATGAGAAATATTAGAAAAAAAACTAATCGACTAATATATATATATATATATATATATATATATATATATATATATATATATATATATATATATATATATATATATGTGTGTGTGTGTGTGTGTGTGTGTGTGTGTGTGTGTGGATGGGTGCGTGGGTGGGAGCGTGTGTGGATGTGTGTGGAAGGTGTGTGTGTGGATGGGGGAGATTAGTTTGTGGGTGGGTGGAAGGGTGAGAGTGTGTAGATGTGTGTGTGTGTGTGTGTGGATGGTGTGCTGAGTGTGTGTAGGTGGGTAGGTGAGTGGGTGAGTGTATCTGTGTGGGTGGGTGAGAAGTGTGTATGGGAGTGTGTGTGTGTGTGTGTGTGTGTGTGTGTGTGTGTGTGTCGCAACCCTGTTGTTGTTGTTGCTGTTGCTGCTGCTGCTGTTGTTGTTGATGATGTTGTTGTTGCTGTTGTTGCTGTTGTTGCTGCTGTTGCTGCTGTTTGCTGTTGTTGTTGTTGTTGTGCTGTTGCTGCTGTTGCTGTTGTTGTTGTTGTTGCTGCTGCTGTTGTTGTTGTTGTTGTTGTTGTTGCTGCTGTTGCTGCTGCTGCTGTTGTTGTTGTTGTTGTTGTTGTTGTTGTTGTTGTTGTTGTTGTTGTTGTTGTTGTTGTTGTTGTTGTTGTTGTTGTTGTTGTTGTTGTTGTTGTTGTTGTTGTTGTTGTTGTTGTTGTTGTTGTTGTTGTTGTTGTTGTTGTTGTTGTTGTTGTTGTTAAACGCTCAGATTCTCCTACCAGCAGTTTTTTTTCTTTAAATTCCCTACAGAATAGTCATCTGTTTTCAACTGTAGAGAGATAGAGGACCCTATTTTTTCACTTTTTCTTCCCTCTTTATTCTCCTTCTTCTTCGTATACCTCCGGATGCCAAGCTGAATGTATTTCAAGAAAGCAGTGGCCACCCTGAGGGTTTTGAGATCCCCATAGAGTTTGTCCTCAGATGGAGCGGATGTAGGCTAAAACACACACCTCTTTTCTGCGTATGTTGGACACTTTTTGCAGCAGATATTTAGCTGTGATTTTACCGGTTCCACAGTTTCATTCATCGGTATCTCATATCTTTAGTTTATTGAACAAGTGGTATTTTAGCTTGATATATCCTGTGCGGAGTCTGAACTTGCTACTTGTTCACTTCTATCGAGTTGGTAATATGTATCTTTCTTCCTACACCTGAAAACGTCAATCAATACCCAACAACTACTTGGATACTCCCTATTAGGTGGATTACTATTATGATATCTGGCGTACAAATATGTCAACATACAAATATATCTGCATGCGAAAATGTCAACATTATTTACAAAGTATATGTTAATCAGTTTAAAAATTATGTTAAATAAAGTGGCAATAAACAATAGGTTGCCGGGTACATTTCACTGCATCTCGTCACTTAAATGTGATTATATGTGTTCAGTATTTCAGCCAAAATCTACTTCATCTATTCACTTCATGTCATATAGTATACAATTCTGCAGAATGCACCTGACGAGATGCAATGAAATATGCCAGGCATTGAATTGCGCAATCTATTGTTCGTTGCTTCTTTGTTTAAATTCACTAAGGAAATATATTGTTTTCGAATTGTATTAAAACTATATTTACTATTTACTTTATACATAATAATAACACTATAGAAACGTTTTTGTGAAGACATGTTAGGGTCTACAATATCGCCAAAGCAGTAGAAGAGAAATCATCTGTTAAAACTATCGATATACTTATGAGGCGTCTGAAGCAATACTAGACGGCACTGAAGAAGTTAATGTGTAAATACTATTCTCACCCGCATTAGAAGTTCACTTGAGTTCTCTAAGTTGAAATCAGCTCCGATTCTTAACAGGTGTTGCTATACTGGAGCGTCATCGTTGCGACGTCAGCTGCGGTTCGATGTTTTAGCACCGTTCTCTGTGGAATGTTTCCTTTGAGTGCATCGGCAATATCCGAACATAACAATAATCTCAACAAGCTGATCGTAAGTCATCATCATCTTCCAGTTTTACGTCAAGCGTCGTACGAAAGGATCCTTGAGGTTCCAGAGCCCTATGGGTGGCACTGGATAGTGTCAATCCATGTGATTGTAAAATATCGTCAGTTCAATTTATTGACTGTACAATCTCGGCACAGTCATAACATCTGATGGGAGATGCCTTGAAGAGATTAGAACAAGAATTGCCATTGCGAAGGTAGCCTTTTGCAAGATGAAAAACATACTGACCAATAAAAATATATCAATTGAAACGAGAAAAGGAGTGTTGATGTGCTACATAGAACCTGTGCTTTTGTATGGATGTGAAGCGTGGACAATAAGCAGTCAAGCTGAAAAACAGCTGATGGCTGTGGAAATGTGGTTTCTGAGGAAAATGCAAAGAATGCCGTGGACAGACAGAAAAACCAATGAACAAGTCCTTCAAGAAACAAATGATTGATTGATTGATTGATTGATTGATTGATTGATTGATTGATTGATTTAGGAACCGACATCACAGCATTCTGTGTATTCCCATAAGCGCTCCGTCCCCATCCTCAGCAGCCAGCGAAGAGTTCCAACACTAATAGTACCTGTAGTAATCTGATTATATGTCCGTTTCGCGTCGATCGTCGGCTAGATCCCCTCGTCACCCCTCGCTGTCGCATTCTTGCCAGACCATGGTGATCCATTTGCTCCTCCGAGATGTACACGTGCTACCACAAAGCCGCAACTACGTCTGCCTTATCATGCATCAATACTCCACCAAGTTTTTCAGAGCCAGCCAATCCGCCTGTTCATTCCCCAGCACACCAGAAACAAATTAAGATCGTAAACTGATTAGAGACATTACACGTAGGCAGTCAAAATTTTTTGGATATGTTATGATAAGAAATTAATTGGAGAAATTGGTGACAACTGGCAAGATCAAAGGGAAGAGACCAAGGGGAAGACCGAGGAGTAAATACCTGGATGGCATGGCCGTGTGTCATGGTCGAAACAGGAACACGGAGCTGATCCACGACTCTGGAGATCGAGTGAGATGGTAAAACATGACAACCCACGCTTACCGGCATGGCACATGATGGACGGAATTTAACATTATCTACTTCATTTCGTGAACATTTGAAACGAATCCAGAATGAATGAATTCGTTTAGTCTTTGGTTGAACACGAAGTAGCCCCAACAGAATGATGCGATTTTTCTTGGGCATACACAAGTGCAAGCTAGACTAGCGCTAGTCCGGGCCAAGGCCAACATGCGAGTCACCAATGATGACAGCCAACCATAGTATGGTAATCCCAAGGATCTCAAAGAAAGCCGGATGAAGAGAGGAAGATAATAGTTTTTACTGGCAGAAGATATCATCAGGCAAATTACTTCAGTTAAGCACATAAATATGGGGCACAAATGGATTGACAGCGGCAGAAATAAGGGCAATTTCAATCAAGTTATGATCACATTCGACAGCGAATGTAAAGAGTTTGTGAACTTGATTAGGCAGAGAATGTAAAGAGTCGTGTAACTTAATTGGGTAGAAAATGTAAAGATTTGTGTAACTTGATTGGCAGAGAATGTGAAAAGTTGAGTATCTTGATTAGGTAGAGAATGTATAGAGTTCAATAACTTGATAGGGCAGAGAATGTAAAGAGTTGAGTAACTTGATTAGGCAGAGAATGTAAACAGTTGAGCGACTTGATTAAGGAGAGAATTAAAAAGTTGTGTGACTTGATTAAGGAGAGAATTAAAAAGTTGTGTGACTTGATTAAGCAGAGAATGTAAAGGGTTGTGTAACTTAATTAGGCACAAAATGTAAAGAGTTGTGTAACTTGACTGGGCAGAGAATTTAAATAGTTGAGTAACTTGATTAGGTAGAGAATGTAAAGAGTTGTGTGACTTGAATAGATAGAGAATATAAAGAGTTGTGTGGCTTGATTAGGTAGAGAATATAAAGAGTTGTGTGACTTGATTAGGTAGAGAATGTAAAGAGTTGTGTGACTTGATTAGGTAGAGAATATAAAGAGTTGTGTGACTTGAATAGGTAAAGAATGTAAAGAGTTGTGTGACTTGATTAGGTAGAGAATGTAAAGAGTTGTGTGACTTGAATAGGTAGAGAATGTAAAGAGTTGTGTGACTTGATTAGGTAGAGAATATAAAGAGTTGTGTGACTTGATTAGGTAGAGAATATAAAGAGTTGTGTGACTTGATTAGGTAGAGAATATAAAGGGTTGTGTGATATGATTAGGCAAAGAATGTAAAGATGAGCGTGAGTTGGTTAGGCAGAGAATGTAAAGAGATATAGTCTGTTTACTTTTGTCTGCCCCAATATAAAATTCCATATCTCAGTAACCAACTGAGGGAACATGATGAGATTTAGCATATAACCGGATCATTATGTCCACCCAACAAACAAACAAAAAATTATGTTCTGGAGATTGTACAGCAGATTTCAAAGTTTGTTTATATGTGGTATATAGTATTACGGACAAAAGATGAAGTGCACATTATTAAACATATTACGTCTTCACACGGAAACATTAGCGTTGAATGGTTAATTTTCTCGTGAGACATAGGATTGGCCGTATGACAAGAGCGAGGAACAGGGCATTACAATTAATTTGTATTATTTAGTAAAGCAAACTTGTTAGCGAGAAATCACTAGTTTTTCACCAAAACATCAAAAGAAATGTCGCCGCTTTCCATGATTTAAGTTGCTTTTGGACCTATAAAAGACTTATTCCTTGGGTGGGGGTAAATATAAGACGGCAGGGGAAATTTCATAACGATGCAACAGACAGTTTTCAAAATAATTGATCGTGAATGAAGGCATTCATTTCTGGACAGACTAAAACTAACTTGATTAAGCAGAGAATGTAAAAGGTTGTGTAACTTAATTAGGAAGAGAATAAAAGAGTTGTGTAACTTTATTAAGCAGATAATGAAAAGAGTTGTGTAACTTGCTTGCTTGCTTGTGTTCATTGGCTTGAGCTCCAACGCGAAGTCCTGTATGTCGGATGAAGACATCCTGTTGTCCAACATCAGTGTGATGTCATACAGGACCTGAGGTTTGCATGAGTATCCGTTGTCCCATGTCTGGCTTATTGGTGTGCAGACTGGTGGTTCCTCGCCGTACTTGCAGACACTCTCTGACTTCGGAGGAATCGGCGATCCTATTGACCTTAGCCAGGACCCCAAAGGGACCTGTTGCCCAGGACGCTCGACGAGGACGCGTAAATAGGTCTTGGCCAGTATATAACCCGGCCCTGGTGCCTTGGAAACACCTCTGCGTCCCGTTGTGTAACTTGATTCACGCAGAGAATGTAACGGGTTATGTAACTTGATTAGGTAGATAATGTAAAGCGTTGGGTCACTTGATAGGACAGAGAATGTAAAGAGTTGTGTCACTTAATTGGCAGAGTTGAAGAGACCTTGCTAAGCAGAGCAGAACACAAATGTCTACTACCTCATGAATGAGGATATAAGTGGCTTTGATAATTGCAGTTTTGAGGTCACTAGTTGACACTCAACACATCAGAGCAATTAGTGTGTTTGATTCTGAGTCCGCATTTTGTAAAGATAAATCTAGACAGATGTGACATGGGTGAGTACCAAGCACAGACACTTCTGTCTTACAAAGACTTTAGAAGGTAGTTGTATATACTTTACAGAACGTTGCAGTCAACCCCAGCAATATTTGGGGTGGAGCTTTTTTTTTTTTTTTTGCAACTTTATGTTCAGTAATCCTGAAAAATATAAAGAGATTCACAGACAAGTCAGAGCATTATGTAAAAAAAGCAAAAGAAGTATGGCTTGAGAAAACTTGCATAGACATTGAAAAACAACAGAACAGTAAAAATACCACGTTAATTACACAAATAAATTCAGGAGCTTTATATTACAAGATCACCTACATCAACCGACTGCCTGAAAACAAAAGATGGAAAAATCAAAATAGAAAAAGATATAATTTTACATGCATGGACAGATTATGTGAAAAACTTGTATGATGATACAAGATAAGAACAATATGATATTCGGAATAATAATAATAATAATAAAGGATCATCAATTTTGTAGATGGAAGTTCAGAATGCTCTTAACCATATCTTCTTCTGCCTTCATCTGGAGTTTTTTTTTTCCGGACGTGATTGCGTTGTGCCTGTTTACAGCAGAGCTGCTTTACTTGCTCCGTTAGGCCGACACATCCGACTTCTGCAGGCATTTGTTGACCGGGTTAACCTTCCCGGCTCTTAACCATTTGAAAACTAGCAAGACCCCGGGTACAGATAACATCACAACAGAAATTATCAATGCTTTAGAAGAATATGTAATAGGCCAAGTCACCAAATTGCTGAACACAATAATTGATACTGGAGATAAACCTCCTTCAGTATGTATTCTATATTTATTGCAATCCCGAAGACATCAGTAGCCTTGAAGTTTGATCAACATCGAATTTTGTTAAGAAGCATCATGCAAAGAGTTAGGAAGAAAATACAAACTGACATAGGTGAAGAACAATATGGGTTCCGAGAAGGCAAGCGTAAGGTAAATGTTGTGTATATGCCGAGAACATTAATTGAGACGTTCTATAGAAGTAAACAAAGACCTACATCTTTGCTTTATTTACTACACAAGGGCTTTCGATAAAGTAAGACATGAAGATGCTTGCAAATCTACAAATTGATGGGAAATGCTTTAGACTTGTAAATAAAAATAAAAAAAACCTTTATTGGAAACAAGAAGCTGCCATAAAGATTGATAATGAAATAGGTCAACATCAGCCCATTAAAAAAGGTGTGCGACAGGGATGTGTAATGTCTCCAGATCTTCTTTCCCTGTACAGCGAAAATATTTTCAGACATGTAGAAGACATGAAAGGAATCACCATTGGGGGGTGTAACATGAATAACATTAGAAACGCGAATGATACACAATTGGCTGCAGACAATGAGCAGGATCTGCAACATTTAGTAGATGCGGTTGTTTCATACATTAAACAAGATAGGAGAAATATATTACTTGCTCTAGTATTTCCCGTTTACTGTGATGTTCACTGATGGCTTCTCCTTGCCATTGCTAATTGTCATAATTTTCGGTTTTGTTTTTGTTTTTGTGTGTTTTCTTGTTATGTTTTTAGTAGCAAAGCCTAGAGGAACAAGTAAACTGAGATAGATTCTGAACTATGCTTCTTTACTTGCTCCACTAGTTTTTGTAACCCTTGCACACTCTCTGACAGTCAGGGTTTGTGACTGGTCGTTTTTTTTTTTTTTTTTTTTTCACCACAAAAATGCTAATCATGACAATCATACAAGGTATTTGGCACTTCTGGAAATTGTGGCATTTCCTAGAGAACACCAAAAACAGATCCACCAATTTCATAGTTTGCACTTCTAGCCAGCTCCAGAAAAGTACAAGGTGATGTCTCGTCTCTGGGTCATTAGTCTCTGTTTGTGTGTGTGTGTGGGGGGGGGGATATATTTAGTTTCTCCCATTGTCGCCCTAGCTTGTGAATCTACACAACTGCAACAGGTCTTGTCTTCGTGAACACTTAGCTAATCTTCCTCCTTTTCGATTAGCACTCCAAAGTTCCGGGAGGCACATTTTATTATTGCGCCAAGGGAGGTTTCCTTGGGTTGTCTTCATATCTCCTATTATGTCCTGACCATGTTCTTCCTTGTAATGTTCTTTTGATGTCACTTGTCGACTTCTTTTTTCCTTCACCTGCATATATCGGAGGTTCCAATATTTCCTAGTAATTTAGTTAGCTCTTTATTTTTAACTCTATCCTGTGGTCCTGAAGTTTATGAATGGCGACGAATCCATTAAAACTCCGGCGATAGGTGCTCTGCAAGTTTATTCAAAATATCAGTTATCGAGTCATCATTAGGTTCTAATATTCTGGGTAATTTTTACATCTGGACTTTGGGTCATTCCGTGACACCTAGTGAATGGTAGATATTGGGTCATTCCGTGACACCTAGTGAATGGTAGATATTGGGTCATTCCGTTACACACATAGTGAAAAGTAGATACGAATGTTGACTTCTCTTCCTGCTTGGATTATTGAATTGTTACATCTCAATCAATCAATCATGTGCCATGCCGGAAAGCATGGACGGTCATGACTCGCCATTTCACTCGATCACCAGAGTCGTGGATCAGCTCAGTGTTCCTGTCCCAACCATGCCATGTGGTCAAGCCATCCAGGTATTTACTTCTAGGTCTTACCCTTGGTCTGTTCCCTTCGATCTTACCAGCTGTCACTACGTTCTCCAATCCATTTCTCCTCATAACATGTCCAAAAAATTGTGACTGTCTACATTTAATTTATCTAATGAATTTACGATTTTCATTTGTCTCCTGTAGTACTTGGTCATTGGTTTTTCTATCTGTCCATGGTATTCTTTGCATTTTCCTCAGAAACCACATTTCTGCAGCCATCAGATGTTTTTCAGCTTGACTGCTCATTGTACAAGTTTCACAGCCATACAAAAGAACAGACTCTTTTTCACGTTTCAAGTGACATCTTTTTATTGGTCAGTATGTTTTTCATCTTGCTAAAGGCTACTTTCGCCTTGGCGATTCTTGTTCTAATCTCTGCAAGGCATCTCCCATCAGATGTTATGACTGTTCCGAGATAATTGTACCGATTCACTTGTTGAAGAATATTCCTAATTACTTGTATATTACATTGTTGTATTTCGTTCTTCCTAGAGACGACCATAATCTGTGTCTATTTACAATTTAATTCTAATCCCTGTTCACTGTGTGCAACAACCGCATCTACTAATTGTTGCAGATCCTGCTCATTGTCTGCAATTATTACATCTGTCTGATGCCAAAGATAAATTTCCAAAGACTACCAAAAAGAGACATTTCTGCAAGGGACAATCCACTGGATACGCCGAATGTTCTAGTGAGGTATGTTCACGTGTTTGTATTTACCTCAGTAGGATCATCCTTCACTTGATTAGTTAATAATTAGGGAAGTTCGTCATCACTGCACTCCAAAAAGGTGCATGTATGCTCCGATTTCCTTCTTAAAACATCTGTCAGCATATATGGACTGATCACACATGTTCTGTGCTGGTTACTCAATCGGCATGTGCTCTAGGCAAAATGTTCAAGTCTGGCGGCTTTCCTCTTCACTCCTATCTCCCTCACTCTGGACAAGGAAGCAGGTTCCCTAGTGTCTGTAAAATAATCTCCTTGTTGGGCTTCTCTTAGGAGTTGATGATGTTTGGCCCATCTATTGCTCTTCATACATCGATCACTGCCATTTCGCAAACCCGTCGGCAAGTTCACTGTCTTGTCACCCCTAAGTGCTCCGGTACATTGATTCATATTAACTTGACTAACTGTAATGTGCTCAGTTGTCCAGCCACTCACGTCGTGTGAGGCCAGTCTGGACCCTCTTGAGCGGTTTCATTGAGTTGTTCAGTGTGCATGCACGTGAATACTTTTGGCTGCTGATCAATAGGGGACATATTTTACAGCCATTGTTTCCATCGTAAGGCTGCTTGTTGTTGCGGCCATATCACCACTTTCTTCAATGACTGTTTGTTCAACTTGAACTTTTCTGAGAATGCCCCTGCACTCTGTTTGCTTGACTGGATGGCAGACTGTACAAATCTTATCTTAAAGTGATGACATCAATTACATGTCTAAACTCCTACTTACTCTTCGTTGCTCGTGTTCCAATGTCGTTTGACGTAGTGAAATGACGTCACAAAGTGTTTGCATAGTAACTATTTTCCTTGTGTTCACAGAATCTGCACGAAAGGATGACAGGCCCGTATTTGAGAAGTATTGTAAATAACTAGCCCTCATTCTACACAATAAGGTCAGGTGCTCGTTGGATATCACTGAACGGTAGGTTAGTGTCAGAATGCGTGAAGTTGTCTCGATCCATCTTGGACAGGCTGGAGTACAGATAGGCAATGCTTGCTGGGAGCTCTATTGTCTGGAGCACGGGATTCAACCAGACGGACAGATGCCGTCAGACAAAACAATTGGCGGCGGTGATGACTCTTTCAACACGTTCTTCAGCGAGACGGGGTCAGGGAAACATGTTCCTCGAGCAGCATTTTTAGACCTGGAGCCCACAGTAGTTGATGAAGTTAGAACAGGAACTTATCGACAGCTGTTTCATCCGGAGCAACTGATATCAGGTCAGTAGTAGAGTAGGGTGTTTGTAAAATCTGTTTTGGGCTGGTGTTGTAATGTGCGTGCTGTGTTTATAGGCTCACATGCTTCGTGCAGAATGGCATGCTTTGATTAAAAATTTAAAGATAGGGAGCATCTGTTGGATCTTTTCCCTGTGACATGCTGGTGTGGTGGGAAACGAATAGGCGGACAGATGGACTGTGTCTGTACCTTTGGGTTGTTTATTGATGCGGTTTAAGGCGGGCGTAGTGGTTGGCCCGTTAGGGTAATGTGTATAGCGTAGAAAAACAGATAAATCATCTTAGCCTGGAGAGAATGGTGCGGCGTTAGTCATCATAGAATTAGGCCGACACGCAGCACTCTGATGACAGGCCATATGGATACATAATTAGACTGCAACTGCTACCATTAGTATGGGGACTCTTCGCTGGTTGTTGAAGATGAGAAATGAGCACGTATGCGAATGCTGTGATGTCAGTTCTTGACTCAACTCAACTCAGCTCAGATAAACTTGAATGTGCTTTGTACCACATGTACAATAGGTTTCAATCATCAAGAAAATAAAGGTCTTCCAAGTGATAATGCTGAATCTTGTATAGATATTGCTGTGAAAAGAAATATGTTTTACGTGTATCCGTGAATACCTACTGTCTACTGATTTTCTTGGGAAAGTGGTAGCGCAACGAATAGCATGCTTGCCAGTCGATCTCGTGGTTATGTGTTCAAATCCCCTTTTCGGGTGATTGTTTTTTTTTTAATTGCCCTGGGCTCCCAGGTCGAGCAAAGCTAAATTTGGTACCAGGAAAGTTCCTAGAAAGTTAACGCGATTTCCGTGACATGTACCACGTCACACAACGAGTGCCAATTGATCTGTAATTGTGAAGCTACCACTGTATACCCAATGTTTTCTATCCCACTATGTGATTATTATTTATAAATGTAATAAGACTCAGGATGTTTGCAATAGTGTAGCATGTCTTGTGTTATGACTGGTCGGCTATTTGCAACAGAAACAAATGCACAGTGTATGTTACTGGGGGGTGTGAACTACGACTTATGTAAATCTATGTTTATTGCGATCTCGAAAGAATCGGTAATGGTGTGATATAATCAATATTGGAACAATTACAATAATGAGTCACGTCACAAAGATCTCACTAAGAATCATCATGCAAAGAGGCATAAAATAAACCAGACATGGGGGAAGAATAATGTAGGTTTGTAGACTGCAAAGGAACAATAAATATTGTGCATTTGCTGAGAACATGAATAGAGCGTTCGACAGAAGTAACAGAAGACCGACATCATTGTTTTCGATAGTGTCAGATAAGGAGAGCGGATAAATATTATTCTAGATCTTCAAAGGGGTGGGAGTTGAGTTGAGTTGAGTTGAGTCAAGAACTGACATCACTGCACTCAGGACATTCCCATACGTGCTCAGTCCCTTCGTTCAACAGCCAGCGAAGAGTCATACTACTAATCGTTCCCACCGCTATCTGATTAAATGTTCTCCTGGTCTTCCCTCTCAGTTTTGAGATTCTTCCAGAACCCCTGCTGATCCCCCGCAATTTCATTCTTTCCACATATGGGTTCTCAATCTGTTCCTCTGCCTTCTCCACCTGGTCACACAAGCGCATGTCCACCTCCCCCTTGTCAATAGGCAAGATACCACCGAGAGGTGCATTCCCTGCTAGCCTATCAGCCTGTTCATTCCCCCGTACACCCGCATGGCCAGGGCAAAATATCCATACAATTCTCACAATCTGTGACCTCTGAAGCGACGAGAGCCATTCCACACGAAACATTCCTTTCTCCACCTTGCTAAGCATACTCTTTGAATCCGTAATGAACACAATGTGTGTTGCAGTAGTCTCCTCTAGCCACCGGAATGCCGCTGTTACTGCCTCCACCTCCATTCTCATGCTGGAGGTCGTAGTCTCATATGCCAGGCTCTCCTTTTTCAAGACTCGCCCATTAGCCTTTGCAATAAAGCCCCAGCCACTACGTCTGTTTCTCACCACTGACCCATCGGTGTATATGACTATGTCACCTTGATGTGTGTTGCTCTGGATCAGCTGTTGTAATTCAAACTCAGTGCGGCCCGCTGCCCATTCTCTGCACTCACGACCCAGTGTTATTATTACATTGTACCAGTCCGTCATGTCATCCGGAACTTCAACCCACTCTGCGAACTGTAAAGAACTTATTTTAAAAAGATTAAGCTGCCATAAATATTGATAATGAAGTGGGTCAGTGTCAGAGAATCAAGAGGGGCGTGCGACAGCGATGGATGTCTCCAAACCTTCTTTACCCTCTATATAAAGAAAATATTATGAAAAGTTTATAAGACATAAGTGCGATGGCCATCGGAGTACAAACATCAACAATATCAGATATTCAGATGATACATAATGACTGCAGCCAGTGAGCAGGGACGGCAGCATTTAGAAGATGCTGTTATTACACACAATGGACAAGTGGGCTATAATTAAATTGTAAGAAATTATCTCCAAGAAGAAAGAAATATCACAATATAACTTCCAAGTAAACGGGGGGAAATCTACCATCTTGAATAGATGGATCGGCACAACTATTTCGGAACATTCGTAACATCTTATCGGAGAATGTCTTGCAAAGATTAGACCAATAATCGCTATGGCAAAGACTTAATTTTGCATAATTAATAAACAAAAAAACTGTCAATTGCAGCGAGAACGAGAAAAAAGTTTTGAAGTGCTGTATAGAACCCTTATTTTTGTCTACATATGACACGTGGATAATCAGCAGACAAACTGAGAATGTGGCTTCTGAGAAAAAGCCAAGAATTCCACGAACGGACAAAAACGAATGAGAAAGGCCTACAAGAGACATAGGAAAACCATATGTTGATTAGAGAAATTAGATGAAGACAGTTAGGGCTGTTTGGCACGTTGTAAAGGAAAATAAACTTGAAAACTTCTTGATAGTTGATACACTTGATGGGGAAGGGGAGGTCAAAGCTGCATATACCTGGATGGCTTGGCTACATGGCATTATTGGGACAAGATAACAGAGTTGTGAGGTGGCGAAACATGACAGCCCAAGCTTACTGGCGTGGCACAAGATGATGATGATGAATGCTAGTTAGTAATGCATGTATGTATGTGAGCTGGGGTAACCTCTGTAACAAGCCTTCATGCTGTCTACCTCCTCCCCATCTTCATTGGTCTGCTACTGTGGGTATGCTATCTCAGCGGAGCACACACCCATACAATAGTTAAATCAAGATATAATAGAAGTAACAGCCTGCAAGCGATAAGGGAGAGGAAAGGAATAGGTCTCCTACTCCCATTACTCTGTGGGTTCCATAGAAAGGACTTTCTAGTGATACTGTTATTATCAAGTTGTCTCAATGTGTTTTATTCAGCGCCAGTTATTTCATCACCTCTTGATCAGCTGGAATCTGAACATTTCTCACCCTAAGCTCGGCTGCATTATTGAGTATCTTGCCATTTTAGACCATCTATTCTGCGCAGACACCAACAGATGAATGTTTGTCATTCATACCACAGTATGAGTTAAACATTAGAGTTTAAAGAATCTAAGTTTGGTGTGTGTGATCATATTGCTCGTAGAAAAACTAAGAAGTGGTGCCAACTAACAGTATACCACAACAAGCAGTGATGTATAGAGTCTATGGGAATATCAACACATGAAGCCCATAAGCGGGACTCTCCCGTTGTTTATACTTCACCTCGACACCGCAAAGTACATGAATGAGGAACAAGATGAGATGATATGAGGTATGTGATCCGATAAGACATAACACTTAACAGTTAGAATTGCTTTCTATCTGCAAATGTATGGTAGTAATAGTTACAATATAGACAATTGTCATCTCCAGTATCGACAGCATTCATTTGTATTCTTTCCAGGGAAAGAAGACGCGGCAAACAACTATGCCAGGGGACATTATACCATTGGGAAGGAAGTCGTGGACCTTGTGTTAGACAGAATACGGAAACTGGCTGACTTGTGCACAGGACTCCAGGGCTTCTTCGTGTTCCACAGCTTTGGTGGGGGAACGGGCTCCGGCTTCACGTCACTGCTAATGGAAAGATTGTCTGTCGACTACGGTAAAAAGTCCAAAATTGAGTTCTCCATATACCCAGCCCCACAGATATCAACGGCCATTGTGGAACCGTACAACTCCATTTTAGTAACACACACCACACTTGAGCATTCTGATGTTTCTTTTCTTGTTGACAACGAGGCAGTTTACGACGTCTGCAGGAGAAATTTAGATATCGAAAGGCCAACGTACACCAACCTAAATCGACTGATCGCCCAAATCGTTTCGTCCATAACAGCTTCCCTGAGATTTGATGGGGCTCTTAATGTAGACCTTTTAGAATTCCAAACAAATCTTGTCCCTTATCCCAGAATTCATTTCCCCCTCGTCAACCACTCGCCGATTATCTCAGCGGAAAAAGCTTACCATGAACAACTGAGTGTGGCTGAAATAACCAATGGATGTTTCGAGCCCGGAAACCAGTTAGTAAAATGTGATCCGCGCCACGGCAAATACATGTCGTGTATTCTTCTGTACAGGGGCGATGTTGTACCCAAGGATGTTAACGCTGCAATAGCCACTATAAAAACTAAACGTACCATTCAGTTTGTTGACTGGTGCCCCACGGGATTCAAGGTGGGCATCAATTATCAACCTCCAACTGTTGTTCCTGGAGGAGACCTGGCAAAGGTTCAAAGGGCAGTATGTATGCTTAGCAACACGACAGCCATATCTGAAGCCTGGGCCAGACTGGACCACAAGTTCGACTTGCTATATGCCAAAAGAGCTTTTGTTCACTGGTAAGTTTTTAGTGTAAATTACACTCCCCTGGCGTCATACATGAATACATACATGCACATACATATTTTAGTTGCATATCCTTTACAGGACGTTGCAGTCAACACCAGCATTTGCTATTGTGATCTCTTGGCAAGTTTACGTTCACATACATATATTGGAAAGTGTATGTTCACATACATATACACTCACAATTTATAACATTAATTCCCGTACACATCTGGGCTCATCATGTAGCAGGTCGTTTGCAGAACGTCGCTCTCAAAACCATCCGTAGAAAAGATACTCTATCCCTTACCAGCTCTCTAGCCTTTTTCTAGCTCTCTAAGTCTCTTGCACACCCAGAGTGTCTGCAATATCCCGTATATATCTTCCCGTTGGTCAACCACTGCATTTTCTTCAAGGAACCATGCCTTCCATCAATGCCGGTTCTGGGCTGTTTGTGGCCTGCGTGCTACAGATATTTTGCCGCCCATGCTATTTCAGATCGAGTTCAATTATGTGCGCTATTAGATTAAAGACTAATTCCGCAGCAGGGGGGGGGGGGGGGGGGGGGATGTCCGTTTCACCGTTGTATACAGCTGGCTTCAATCAATGTGGCCTAAAGGTTAAGAGCCTTAGCTCTTAAACTGCATGTGCGCTAATGCAGGGGTATTAGGTTCATTTCCTACAACGGCTTGTTGGTCTTCAACATTGCCTTCTTGTTCATAAAGCAATGGCAAACTACTTAACGTAAAATTGTCAAGAAAATTAACCTGGTGTTGATTTAACGTTCTGCAGAGGACATGCAACACGTTCAAAACAAAACTGTACATAAATATCACAGATAATTACCCTAACGTAACCAAATCTATTTATGTATCCATAGAGTTAAAAACTGCACTCTTCTTGTTTTCTTATTTGTCAATTCGTTAAATTTTTTTTTTTTTTGCGTATCTCTTACGGGACGTTGCAGTCAACACCAGCATTTTCAGCTGCTGTTGATGTACTAGGCAAGTGTTACGTTCAGTAGTTTGCCATTGCTTTCTGAACGACCGGCCCCTATACCTTTTTCGAAAAAACCAGCAACGCCGTGTTTCGAACCCGGGTATACGGGCTCACAAACCGCGTTCGCAAGCCCTTAGCCACAGAGACCGGTAATTCATTAATACGTATGATAAATCAAAATTGACACATAATTCCTTTTCTAGTGCCAACAGTCCTAGATACTAAATCTTTCTTTAATCATTGGCGTTCCTAAATATGTCTTTTTAAGTGTTAGTATCGAAAACACACCCCCTCCCCCTCCCCCTCCCCCTCCCCCCCCCCCACCCTCACCTGATGCTACACTAATTGGTAATGTCAGAAGAAACCACATAGCTGTAAACAGATTAGTAAATAGTAACATTAAGTGTAGGTCAGCACGGCCGAATGGATAAGAATGCGTGTGAGGTTAGTGGTTCAACACCCTACACTGGACAGTTTGGCTAAAATGATAACCTATTGTCCTTGACTTGGGGACGTAAATTACAAGTACCTCTGAAGTCGGAGTGGGTTCGCCTGATAGCGAGGGACACTTTCAACAGCTAATCTACACGCAAAATTCAGTCCACCATTACTAGAAGTAGTGTATATGGACTACGATTGAGTTCAAAGCGAACAAGCGCCAAAACAAAGTTACATTAAATTATTTTTTGTTATTTGTGTTGTTTTTTAGTGGACTGTCCCATCTGTAATTCCACTATTCAAAACTATATGCGTTATCGACTCGTTGAAGAGCTCAAGACCTCAATATCCGTATAGCGTTTTTTCCCCTTTGTTAATTAAAATGGTAACAGCTAAATCAAAGCAAGATGTTTAAATTTCCTCGGAAAGGAGTTTAAATACATTCTGACATCCTGCAGATTTTTCAAACTGCTCTGTAAGGAATTAAAGGTTGTATCAACAATCGATAGATAAAATTGTTTTCTGGACAATTCTTTAGGATTTCTGACGGGTTAATGTTTTTCATAATCAGAGAGATGAATTTTAGTCCTACTTCTTTCAACTGGAAATTATGCCTCAATATTTACCTCGGCAGCTAAAGCTACTGTGTTCCTAATATGTTTACTACATGTCTTATCAGAACCAGCTGCACTTAGACATGTAACAAGCTCACTCAAAGCGTTTATTCATGATGGA